>WSXT02215576.1:0-17342 GCA_011762715.2 Neuroterus valhalla | reverse complement strand
TCTCTTTTTAACGTCTGAAAATGAAGTTAATATCTGCAACCTGTTAAAGTTGAAAACAAAATATAAAAATAAACAAGGGGAATAATAAAAGAGAAAGCAGCCTTTCAAACCCCTACCCTCTCTCTTCTTTATCTTCGTCTTTTCGTATTTCCATTATTTTAAAACCACAGTACTATTAAATGCAAAGTCAACTGAGACTCCATTGGGATTTCAGGGAGAGAGCATCCTGGATTCCTCATGGGTTTTGACCTGCTGGGAAATTTCTCACGTTGATAAGGGTGTTGGGTGAACGTCAAAACGTTGGTATATTTTTGAATATTATTTGATTATCTTTTGAAACTAATGGAAGTAAAAAAAGGCGGAAGATCTTTCCCCTTTTCATTTTTTTGTTTGGTTTTAAAATTATGGAAGGTAGATTTGAGGGTGTTTGCCCAAATTTGGTCATTAGATTCTTGTTTTTTCATTTCAATTTGCAGAAGTTGCAAATATTAATGCAGATGGAATTATCATGAAGTTCCCAATTAAAATAATTGGCATTGCAGAAGAATTTTAATAGCTGACAAATGCCCGGATGATGCATTTGTTTATTGAATTTGTTCAGAAAAATTATAAAATTTATGAACTTATATGATTTTTCTGCAATTATCATAAAGCTTCTAATTCAAAGGACTGATACTCAGGAAATTTTCCTGATCGATTGATACTCAAATAATGCATTTGATAAATCAAACAATAACAAATAATCGGCTTGCAAAAAATATTGTTGTTAATCATAGAATTGTAAAAAATCCTCAACTAGTGTCACTTTATAAAACGTAGGCGATTGCAACAATTTTCCCATTATTTTGTGCACCGGGAACATCAAATAGAAAAAAATGTCATGACTTACTTACATTACTTTAAACTAACAAAATCATTCTTGTCTTACTGCGGAACAGAAATCTGATCGAAATTATAAGTCAAAACTTTTCCGATACTAATGACAGAATTTTATGACAAAAGAATCAAGAGATATGTTTATCGGTCTTGCGGATTTGTAAAGACCTATAAATCAACCCCTACTGTTTAAAGATTCTATAAAAAGACAGTAATTTGAAAATTATAAATATTTTCGGTACCTGTTAATAAAAAAATAAGTTTCATGGAACTCACCTCAGATGCTGCCCTGAGATTTGTCTTTTTTTGTCAAAAATTATATTATTTCATTGGTGTTGTAGAATTGATCATTTTTGTTTAAAAATCAAAACAGTCGATTAGAATATTTTGACTACCAAAAGCAGTGTTTCCTCACATAATTCTCTCAATTTTTGGGGTTTATTTAGGTTAGGTTTTTTACATATACTGGATGTTTAGACATTTTTAAGGTTCTTCTGGCATGAAATGCTGCTATTTTCAGCGAAAACAATCCAAATATTCAAATTAATTTCTTTTCACATTTTTGTATTACTCTTAGCATGGAGTTCGTCCATTATCGGTAAAAGTGTTTCCATTTCAAACTTTTTACACAATTTCTGAAAAAGCATGGTTTATGTTCTTTTCTTTTATGTCCTCGCCTTCGAGGCTTATATGATTTTCATAGCTCATCATCGTTTGTTATGGCTTGTCATAGTTTTGTTTTATCTTCATGTAGGATAAGAACAAAAAAAAAGGAAAAATTCCTTTATTTCCTGACGTTATATTGACGGGTTTATTACAAGATATCTTTTTTATATAGAGTCCTAATTCGAAATTGTATTCTTCATTTTGTGAGTACATTTTTTTTTATTACTCTCATTATCGGAATTTTTGATGGATTCTGATATTGTTATCAAAATATTTTAATCTACAAACCACTGTCACTCTTGAATGTAGTTTTCTTGTAATAAACTCCAATTTGAATAATTGTAACGTTAAATTTTAAGTTAACTTATTCAAATCGTTCAACTAGTTTAACATATAGTATGTCTAGGTATGACTTTTAAGGTTGATGAGGAGGTTGGAATAATATTAAGAGTGGACTTTTCTTGCGTGACATATTTTCCTGCATTATGCAACTCTTAAACAATGGATTTTCAAAACAATTCGTGCAAAAAGTCATTGGAACAGCCTGGGATGTGATTCACGATTTGAATAGCAAATTTCGACATTAGCAAGTCAATGCATAAGCATCAGTAATTTCAGCACTAGAGATTCTTCTTTTCCCACTATAAACCTCCCATTTTTCACCCATCTCGTTTCGTTCCACTTAGACGTGAAGTTTATAACGATCCTTTTCCATATAAAGAGAACAAGAGTGTCAATGAATGTATGAGTATTAGGGAGGTCCAAAAATTTTTTTTCGAATTCTTATGCAAAACGCACGGGAATTTGTTCGAATCCACAAAGAAAAATGCACTTTTTTTGTTGGAAAAAATAATATCTAGAAGTGGCGCAAGCCCCATGAGTTTTTAGCGAAAAAAAAAATTGTCAGGCAAGCAGAAACAAATTTTACCTAAATTATCAAATTCATAACTAGAAATGATTATATTTTCATAAAAAGAGCCATTTTAAAAAAAGTTAGATTTTGAACCCAACAACATATTTTCCCAACAAAGAGACTAATTATTAACTAAATCATTGAATTTCCCATAAAAAAACCGTTTTTTTTTAATTTTATTCAGAATTCTCAATATTAGGTGAATCGAGTTCAAAATTCACCATTTCTCTTCACAATTGGTCACAGAATGCAAATAAAATATTGCGTCTCAAATACCACCCCCATGAGTCTGTTTTATAGGGCACCGAGAAACCCCCATTTGTGAAAAAATGGGTTTTTCGAGTTTTTGACGCTGATTATGATTTTTTGCGGTTTTTTAACGCAGATTGTTTCAAATACATGAAATACTACTTTCTACTGATAATTATATGTTTATTTAGGTTGTTATAGCAATTTATTATTGTTTCCAGAATTTAACAAAAATAATTGTTCAAACAATTTGTTATTGATCATAACAATATTCTTTCAGAATAATGCTACAAAGTTGCGGGTTTTTCATAAATTTTCAACTTTTTGTCCATTTTTCACTCGAAGTAAGTAATTATTTTATTTAGTTTAGCAAAAATAATTGATTGAACAATTTTTTATCATTGCTAATAATATTTTCTTTGCTTAATGATAGAAACTTGCGGTTTTTTCAGAAATTTTTAACTTTTTACCCATTTTGTACTTGATATGAGTTAATATTCAATTTAATTTAACAAAAATAATTGTTTAAATAAATTATTATTGTTTATAGATTCCTTCTTTTAGATTGGTGCTAAAAATTGCGGTTTTTTTCTAAACTCTCAAGCTTCTTGTCCCCTTTAACTTAGTGAGGTAATAATTATTGCGAGTGAACAAACATGCTTGTTTCAACAATTTATTATTGTTTATAACAATTCTCTCTTAGATAAGTGCTAGAAAATTGTGTTTTCTTCTGAAATGTTTAACTTTGTACTGAATGAAATTTGAATGGAATTCAATTAGATTGGATTGATTTATTTGTGGGTAAATTAGATTGTTTTTCATTTTAAATAAAAAATATTTTTTTGAAATATCAACCGTTATATTTTTGGCGAAAAATTCATATTTTTAAGTCGAAATTTAAACTCTTTTGGTGACAGTTGAACTAATTTCTCAAAAATTCCATTTTTGCGTTGGAGATCCATAATTTTAGTAGAAAATTACAAAATTCAAATTTCACTAAATGAATTCAGCTTCTACGTTTTAATTAATTTTTTCGAACATTGGGATTGATTATTTAATGTTTAATCAATGTTTTATATTTTAATAATGTTTATTTATCATTTGGTCGCAACTAAAAAAGTAAAGCAACGTTGAAGAGAAGATAGCCATAAATAACAAGAATTTGTTCAAACAATTATTTTTGTTAATTTATTTTATATCAACTCACTTCAAGTTAAAAGCGGGCAAAAAGTTAAAAATTTCAGATAAAAACCGCAAATTTCTATCATTAAGCGAAGAAAATATTATGAGCAATGATAATAAATTGTATAAACAATTATTTTTCTAACATGAATTGATTATTACTTTTATCTAATTGAAAAGTGATGAAAAGTCAAAAATTTCAGGAAAAAACCGCAACTATGTATTATCAATCTAGAAGAAGATAGCTTTAAACATTTGCAATTTTTTAAAACAATTATATTTGCTAAATAAAATAAAATAATTACTTACTTCAGGTGAAAAGTCGGCAAAAAGTTGAAAATCTTATAAAAAACCGCAACTTTGTAGCATTATTCTAAGAGAATATGGTTATAATTATTAAAAAATTGTTTAAACAATAATTTTTGTAACTCTTATTGATTATTACCTCGCTTTAGCTGAAACGTTGGAAATAAGTTGAAAAATTCAGAAAAAACCTTGACTTTCTAACCCTTTTCTAAGAGGAAATTGCTAAAAACATTATTAAATTGTTCAAATAATAATTTTTTTAACATGAATTAATTATTACTCTAATCTAATTGAAAAGTGATAAAAAGGTAAAAATTTGAGGAAAACCCCGGAACTATGTAGTATGAATTTAGAAGAAGATAGCTCTAAACATTTAAAATTTGTTTAAACAATCATTTTTGCTAAATTAAATTGAATAATTACTTACTTTAAGTGACAAGAGACCAAAAAGTTGAAAATTTGAGAAAAAAACCGCAACTTCGTAGCATCATTGTAGGTGAATATTGTTATCATAAATAACAAATTCCTTAAACAATTATTTCTGTTAATTTCAATTGATTATTACATCGCTTCAACTGAAACGTTGAAAATAAGTTGAAAAAATCAGAAAAAACCTTGACTTTCTAACCTTTTTCTAAGAAAAAGTTCCTAAAAACAATAATAAATTAATTATACAATTTAGATAAACATCTGTTTATCAGTATGAAGTAGTATTTCATGTATTTGAAACAATCTACGTTAAAAAAAAACCGCAAAAAATTATAATTATCGCTAAAACTTCGAAAAACCCATTTTTTCACTTATAGGGATTTTTCGGGCTCTATAAAACAGACTTATGGGGGTGATATTTGAAGAGTAATATTTCATTTAGATTCTGTGACTAATTGCGAAGAGAAATGGTGAATTTCGAACTCGACTCATCTAATATTAGGAATTCTGAATAAAATTGACAAAAACGTCTTTTTTTTACGAGAAATACGTGTTAAACTTTATGGGGCTTTTGCCACGTCTAAAAAAAAAACATGCATTTATTTCTTTGTGGATTCGAACAAATTTACGGGCGTTTTGTATAAAAGTTCGAAAAAAAAGTTTTCTAATGCATTTTTGGACCATCCTAATGGGCATTCTATGTTCTGATTCAAATTGCAGATGGGATCAATTGAAACAATAGGTGTAACGGCAAATTCAATTCTCATGTCGTCAGCCATTCTTTTGTCAATTTTAATACAATGTATGTTTTCATTCTATTTTCTCCAACATTGGTTACACGGGAAAGTAATTTGAAAAGGTTTCATTCCACTTTTAAGGGTTAGAATAGAATATTTCAAATAGTGATTAAAAAAAAGAGTTTTATAATTAAAAGGTTAAAAAATTGACGAAGAACCCTGCAGAAAATACATCGGAAAATGACTTTCGGTGGATTTTACTGAAACTCATGTATTTTGTAGATTATGAAGCTGAAAGGAATTCGAAACATTTTTTGGACCGACAACAGAATAAATGTATTTAATTAAAAATAAGTTAACTAAATATTATTTTTATGTATAATGACTAGATCTACTTTTAATTGGATCCGAATTGTTATTCAAAACTCAGCACCTTAGCGGGCGAAGTCAATCTTGTCTCCTTCGATCAAAAAGTGGAAAATTTTGCCCCGATAATTGGACATTAGGAAGAAACTGTGACTGAGCAATCACAAAGTTTGAACGAGATTGCTCAATTTGATAGCAAGAGAAGGAAGATTTTATAATTAATTAGGAACTCTTTAGCAAGTATTCAGTTAATTTAACTTCATGATTCACAAACATCTGTTTACAAAATTAAATGTGTGTGCAAGCAGGTAAATTGGATACCATTAGATCAAATAGTTGGTATGATATTTTTGTGAAGATTGCAGTGCAGCCAATATTAGCTTATATCGGAAAAGTGATTTAAATCAATAAATAATTAAAAATCGTTACTCCAATGTGAAACATAGGAAGGGTCAATACGGGTACGTGCCGACACGAAAAACAAATGTTAAACTTTGATTAACAATATTTCGAATATTTGTAAATAATATCGTTCGTAATTTGGCTGCCTCTAGATAAAAATTAATCTTTTATGTACGAGAAATTTTATTTTGAAACCTGGATGATGAAATTCCGAATCCCAGTTTTCTTAAAG
Source organism: Neuroterus valhalla (assembly GCA_011762715.2). Taxonomy (NCBI): domain Eukaryota; kingdom Metazoa; phylum Arthropoda; class Insecta; order Hymenoptera; family Cynipidae; genus Neuroterus; species Neuroterus valhalla. Next base: position 10,984 of record WSXT02215576.1, on the reverse strand, counting down.
CATCTCATTTCTCTCTCAAATTGTTATTTAACTGAATCAGAGTATTTGGCAAGTGATCTGTTTGTAAATTTTTAAGAGTAAAAAAGGAGATAAAAATGAATGCAATATCTTCTTTTATAACTATCTAAATAGATTTTTCGACTACAAATTAACTAATTAAAAACCGATGTTTCAACAAGAGAGGTAAATTTTTAAACCGCAAGGTGAATTTCGAAAAAATGAATTTTCCAAAAAGTAGTTTAGCTTATAAACAACTTTTCGAGAAGTAGGAAAATTGATTAAAAAAATATTCTTTAAAATCTCATGCGGCACATCCAGGCTTTAAGAAAATATATATTTTGAAACTTTAAAAAAAAAGAGTCTAGATGTGACGCATAAGATTGAGGGGAATATTTTTGATCATTTTTCCTACTTCTCGATATATGGTGAGAATTTCTTGGGATGTAGAGTTATTCTCAGATTTTACGTTCAGGAATTGAACATAGCAGTTCGAAAAGGAAAAAACCTTTTTTATTATTCCGACTTCATCCAGACAAAAAAAAGTTTTTTCCTTTTCGAATTTCTACTTCTTGAAAAATGTTATTATTATTCCCGGATGCAAAAGAGGTTGTACTCCAACATCTCTCATCATTCTTATGTAACATAAGCTAAAAGTTAAACTTCCATAGAAATGAAATAAATTCCCTACCAAGAAGATAAATGTTGTCTCGAAAAAGACGAATTTTCAAAAAGAAAATACATCAATTTTCAACAAAGTTGTTGTATTTTTAATCGATGAGACAAGTCATCTAAAGAACATTTGACATTTCTGTCTCAAATATATAATTTTTTAATAAAGGAGTGAATTTTCAAACATAAATATGAATTTTTACAAAAATGTAGAAGATCTCACTCGGAAATATGATTCTTTTATAAGGAAAGGTTATTTTCTGTCAAAAAGTTTAATTTTCGAAAAAAGAATTAATTTCTTCAAACTTAATTTTAAGGATTAGGAAAAATTTTTCAAATGAATGCAATATCTTCTTTCATAACTAAGAAAATGGATTTTTAGGTTCCAAATACAATCAACTTTTATGGGTATATTTAATTGAAATTATATCAGAGAAAAATATCCAATATATTTTTCTATAACTAACTGAAATATAATGGATTTTTTTGGGTCCCAAATTAACTAAGTAAAAGACAATGTTGCAACGAAAGAATTTAATTTCCAGACCGACTGGTAAATCTTGAAGAAAGAAGATTATTGTTGCGTCCAAAAAATTAGAGTTTTCAAGAAAATACATCAATTTTCAACAAAATTGTTGTATTTTTCAGCCAACGATACGAATCATCTAAAGGAGATTCAATTTTCAACCCAAAAACTTGATTTTTGGAAAGAGAGGTTATTTTTTGCCGAAAAGTTCAAAATTTGAAAGAAAATTTTATTTTTCGAAATTAAAATTTCAGGAGCAGGAAAAAAAAGTGCAATATCTTTTTCTTACACGGAAAAAATATGTTATCGAATTTTTCGTTGACTGTCAACCAATTTTGGATAGGATGAAAAGTTCGTGAAATTTTCATTAACTTTTTATAAAATCTTTTGCACTGTTCATTGCATTGTCTTGGAGTGTGCAAAACAAATGAACAAGTCAGTCGAGGTTCGAGAAAATTTGATAAACAGTCCACGAGACTATGGAAAAAATTAATGAAAATTTGACATCCAAAAGTGGTTGACAGTTAACGGAAATTTCGAAAACCTATTTTTTCCGTGTATATCCAACAAAATGTATTTTCTGGGCTCCAATTACAATCAATTTTTAGGTGTTTATTTCAAGTTATTTTAGAAAAAAACTTTTATCTTACTTATATTACCAATCTTCCAGCACTTGTAATATTCATGAAATCTTAAAAATCGAAAAACTAAAAAAAATCCAATGACACAGTTATAGTATAACATTAAGATAAATCATATAAAAAAATATTCGACGTTTAAGTTATTAAATAAAATATGACTTGGGGCACCAACAATTTTTAACCCATTACTGGTCGTTTCTCACAAGCGGTAAAAATTTTTTTGGACAATATACAAGGACCATTTTGACCGATATTTTCAGCGTATAATATTCTGCGTCTAAGAATCGCATTGTATGTAGTAGTGTTACGTTAGGTTAGAGAACCAGGACTGTACTTCTTAGCAAATATCTTGTAACCTGTTTAGCCATTGCAATTGTATATTCTGGATATGTTTATATTGTTGCGCGTTTTCATTTCATTTATGATTCGATAACTTCATTTATCCTCTGCAATATGAAAAATGATAGACGAGGATTTGCAATTCTTTAATTCTTCATGAATTACTTATAGCAATAAAAATGTTCACTCACAACATACAATGATTTTGTTCCTCGATCATGCGAATTTCGATACAAGGTATTTTGTGTATGCTTGAAAAAAGGGTGGCATTTTCCATGATGCCCAGGGCGGCGCTCAAGGTAAAACCGGCCTTGTTCGTAATAATTGTCTATATTTGATAACAATAAATTCAGGTCAAAGTTTTGTGCGATTTCTTTCAAAGTAATTTACAAAGGCCTAAAAACAAGTAATAAATGAAGTACCAATTGTGTAGAGGTATAAGATGGTTATTCGGAAATGATAAATAAATTTGAGCTTGTATAGATGTTGATTAAGGTGACGAAATATATTAGGCTTGAACGACTTCACGACTGTAAATGATAATTCGTTTCCTACTAACGCTCAATGTTTTCTCCGGTGATAAATAAAGATGAGCTTTACGAGCGTGAAAATAGTGAGTTTTCCTCAATGAAATCTTCCGCTCGTTCCGACGCTTTTAATTTCAATCGCCGTAAACTTCATAGCCCTGCAACCCAGCCTTAGGCCGTTAAGGATGTTCTTGATGTACAATCAAGTCCAAAATTATTGGATCTTTAACCTGATTCCTAAAACTGATAAGAAACGGCAAGATAACAGATATTCTGGGTGATAATATTGTTCATTAAAATTTTGTTATTTACGTATTTGTGTATTTTCTTCCGCTTCAGTTGGAAGTCATAATTTTCATTAAATTTGAATTACTAGATCATTCTATTCCTCAAAAAGATCTTTACAAATTTGTTCCTCACATTTTTTTAAAACAAATTCGGTTTAAAATTTTACGTTTTTACACAAGTTTCATTTTCCTCCATGAATTTTCAATCCACCAGACGTTCTTTTTTGAGACAGTGGGATTTTTAACAAGGAAGTCGAATTTTTAACCTTGAAAGATTGACTTCAACAAAATAGCTGTAGTTTCTAGAAATTAGTTGAATTTCAAATAAACAGTTTAACTTTGAAAAAAAGAGAATTTTCCACAGAAACATGAGTTTCAAACAAATAAATTTATTTTCAACCAAAAAGGTGAATTTTTCATCATAAGAGAGAATTTTTAATTAAGAAAGAAAAGTATTCATCAATATGGGTAAATTTCTGACCAAAAAAGGCGATTTCAACAAAAAATAGTAGAGTTCTGAACGAGCATTTGAATTTTTCAACAGTAAGATCGATTTTCCATTCAAAAAAATATAAATTAAAAAAAATTCCATTTATGACCTAAAACGATAATTTTACACAAAAAAGAAGGCATCTATATAACACTTCAAATTTTAGCGAAATACTTACAGTTTGAACAGAATTTTCAAAATGAAAATTAAATGGTCAAATTTCGACTAAATAGTTCAATCTCTAACCAAAAATTCTGATTCCAGAAATATTACTTTCCAACAAAAAGCTGATTTTCTGCCTTATAGTTGGATTTTTGAGTAAATTGATTAATTTTCTATCAAACTCTTCAATTCTTTCAAGCGTAAACGACGGATTCTCAATTAAACAATTACATTTTCGACGGGGGAAATGAGTTCAACGAATTTCCTATTTTTTGCCTCGTTTAAAATAATACATAAATTATAAGGAAATGAATAAAATTTGGATGGGGAAAAAAATGTTTTTAACAAAAAATAGGAAATATAATTTTCGGCCAGAAAATCATAGTGTAGAAAAAATGAAACGAATTCTCAACAAGCAGAAATGAACAAAAAAGACGAATTTCAGTTCTCAATGAAATGGATGGATTTTCAACGAAAAATACTGATTTTCTGTCAAAATAAATGAAGGATTATGATCTCGCAACCAAGTCGTTTAATTAATGAATAAAACAAATGAGTTTTTAACCAGAAAAGCAACTGTTCAATTAACAGTTTCGAAAATTTATTTAGAAAAAAAGTTAAAAATTGATTTCAAAATATTAATTATCAACAAAAAATGGGCATTATGAACCATATAAAAACAACCAACAGAGACGAATTTTTCACAGAATACATTAACCTCTTACAGAAAAGAAATAGTTTAATTTTCAGATGGAAAAAATAGTTCTTCAGGAGAAAGTTTATGTGAATCCTAAAAAATTTAAATCTTTACTAAGGAAGATGCATTTTTAACAAAAAAGTTTATTTTTGATAAAAAAAAAGATTGCTTCAATAAGAAAGTATGATATTATAGCGGATTTTCTCCCTTATAGCTAGATTTTTGAGTAAAATGATTAATTTCCTACCAAATTCTTCAATTCTTCCAAGCTAAAAAGACGGATTCTCAATTAAACAATTAAATTTTCAACGGAAGAAATGAGTGCAACGAATTTCCTATTTTTTACTTCGTTTAAAAAGATACATAAATGATAAGAAAATAAATATTTTTTGGATTGAAAAAAATATGTTTTCAACAAAAAATAGGAAATTTAATTTTCGTCGAGAAAATTACAGTGTACAAGAATGAAAGGAATTCTCAACAAGCGGGATTTACAAAAAAGACGAATCAAACTGATTTTCTGTCAAAATAAACGAAGGAATATTATTTCGCAACCAAATAGTAAAAAAAGAGTTTTTATCGAGAATAGCAACTGTTCAATTTTCAGTTCCAAAAATTGATTTTAAAAAAATAGTTGAAATTTATTTCAAAATATTAATAATAAAAAAAAGCGCATTATCAACCATTTGAAAACCACCAACAGAGACGATTTTCGCAGAGTACATGAACCTCTGATGAAGATGAATTTTAAACGAAAAAGTTCATTTTTGATAAAAAAAAGATTGCTTCAACAAGAAAGTATTATATTACAGATAGAATCATTTGAATTATTTATTAGTGATAACATAACAATTCCGTGCCACCATTGATATAGAGTTATATTTTTTACTTTCACAAAACTGTTGTATATTCAATCAAAAGATATAATTTTTGAACAAAGAAGTTAACGCGCTCCCAAAAGTTCAAAGTTTTCGAGTTGAATTTAACGAAAAAGAACGAGTTTTGAAGAAAATAATTCCATTTTCCGCAGACTAGATGGATTAGAGTAAAATAGATTAAATTTCTATCAAGAATCACAAGCTTTTGATAAGAGAGTGAAGATTTCAATTCGCGAACAACCAAAAAAAGAATTGCATTCATTATCAGAAAAGTCCATTTTCATTCCAATAGGACAAACTTTCAACAAAGAGAGTTCATTTTTCACCAAAATATTATTTTGAGAAAAAAAATAAAATTTAAAAATGAAATGGCCTAGTTTTGCATCAAATGGAGGAATATGCAACTAAATTGTTGAATCTTGAAGCCTAAATAACAATTCAATAGGCGGACAAGGTTTTGACTCAGAAACCTAAGTATATTTTTCCAAAGGTTTTTGGTGCGCTGAATCCGAATTTGAGGTCTAAATTGCTTACTGGCCGTTATTTCCGAGGTATCCTAACCTAAAATGCGAAAATCTTGTTCTAATTCTTTAATTCTTGTTTTTAATTTTTTTTTAATTCTTGTTTTTAATCTTTTTCAAGATATCAAAATCTTGTTTTTTAATCTTGGTTTGTAGTTATCACAATATTATTCCCATAAAGGTAAAAATATAAAGGCTCGCATCTAAAAATTTTGAAAATTAAATTGGAGAACGTAGATGGACAAATATCGCGTTTTAAATACAGTATTTAGATACGCTCACCTCCACATATGCGTCGTTTAGCCCCTGTTTACAAATATGCAAAAAACTACATTTGAATAAACAAAATAGCCTCAGCTATCTTCCGTGATTTGCGCTTCGGTTCTTCTCAAATTTGTTGCAGTCATTAGTGATTTTTTTCCGGAATTTTATCAATCAAGTTAAACATTAAGTAATTCTGAACTTTACTGTACAGTCAATCTCAAAAATCTATAATCTTCACAATGATTTGTAAAATTGACCAAAATATGTCTACTAATAATTGCTGCGTACTTTGAAGGAGGCTTGTAAGTATGCTTCAGGAAAAAATAATTCAGGTTCAAATTGTTTATTTATAAGAAGTTATTCAGAGTTTTAGTTTTTGCTTTCTTGTTGGGGAAAAGTTACAATTCTTATCTAATCCCAATGGTTAAGACCTCATTCAATTCTCAGAAGGATTCTCTGCAATTCTGTTTGGGTAGTGTTGATTAAAATTCGAACTTTTATTGTTTATAAAAATTACAATAATTATGATTTCGAAATTAAGTTTTCCAATGAAACCTACCCAAATAAAATTGCAGGAATCCTTAAAAAAATTGAATGAGCAATTGTTCATTGGAATTAGCTAAGAATTATAACTTTCCCCTGACGAGGAAGCAAAAACTAAAACTCTAGATAACTTCTGAAAAATAAATCATTTCAACCTGAATTATTTTTTCTGAAGCACATTTAGAAGCCTCTTTCAAAATACGCAGCAATTAATAATAGATATATATTATGGTCAATTTTATAAATCATTAAAAATATAATCGAATTTTGACGTTGACTGTACGTAGTGTACATCCTTAAGTTTGTTGACGATACTTGAAGTAGTTGCGGTCGTTGTTTAGTCAGACCAAACACATTCTACTCTATAAGGGTTTAGCGAGGCTTTTGTCTTGTAAGACACGGAAATACGCTGATTTGGACAGGTCATTTCAGACAGAAAAATTCAACCTGACAAAAGCTGCTAGGAATATTCGGAAAAGGACTTGCCATTTGACCTTAAATGAAATAGTCTGCATATTTCAACCATCTTTTTACCTTTTTATTGTGCTTTTTCCTCGGATAAAATCTAGGAGTAATTATTTTTTATTCCATTCGTAAATAACTATCAAACAGTGCCCGAAAATTGTCTGGTTTGCTCTCAAATTTGCAGTGCATAAATATAAAATATTTAGGGTTTGCCTCTAAAGAATGAGGAATTCTAATTGCTTTAAGGTTAGAAAACATTTTTCGAGTCAAGAAAATAAGGAAATCAAAACATTTAAACCTGCCGAAATCTCAATTTGAATTTTCAGTACCTAACTACGAAATCAAAGCATTTGAAGTATCGGAACTCTCCTCAATCTTAAAACTAGAAACGTTAATTCAAAATTAGAAACTCTTTGATGCATGTACAATTTTTTTCTCATATGAAATGAATATTAAAATTATATTATTTTGAGCGGTACAAATCTCATTGTTCCCCAAGTTCAATATTTTTTTTACAATACTTGTAATATGTTGAATACACGTCGTTTCAAATTGAAAGCTCTGTAAATCCAAATTATTATTGAATTGGATGTAATTTCTTGTAACATACAAATTTCAAATCGTAACATTAAAAATAGTATATTTTCGAATGGTATGAGTTGGAAATTGTACAATAATTACAGATAGGACGTTTCCATACTTGGACACTAAGATGGTCCAAAAATGCATTAGATTTTTTTTTCGAATTTTCATGCAAAACGCCCGGTAGTTTGTTCGAATCCACAAAAAAATAAACGCATTTCTTGTTTTTGAAGAAAAATATTATTTAGAGGTGGCGCAAGCCGAATGAAGTTTAGCACGTATTTCCCATAAAAAAAGACCTTTTTGTAAATTTTATTCAGAATTCTTAATATTAGGTGAATCGAGTTCAAAATTCACCATTTTTCTTCACAATTAGTCACAGAATGCAAATAATATATTACTTTTTCAATATCACCCCATAAGTCTGTTTTATAGGGTCCCAAATATCCCCCATAAGTGAAAAAAGGGTTCTTCGAGTTTTTGGCGCTAATTATGATTTTTTTGCTGTTCTTTTAACGCAGATTGTTTTCAATACATGAAATACTACTTTAAACTAATATTAAGATGTTTATTTGAAATGTTTAAAACAATTTATTATGGTTTTCAGCAACTTTCTCTTAGAAAAGGGTTAGAGAGTCAAGGTTTTTTCCTAAGTTTTTCAACATATTTTCAACGTTTCAATCGAGGCGAGGTAATAATTAATTAAAGTTAACAAAAATAATTGTTTCAACAATTTGTTATTAATTATAATAATATTCTCTTGAGATAATGCTATAAAATTGTGGTTTTTTTCTGAAATTTTCAACTTTTTGGTCACTTTTCACTCAGAGTAAGTAATTATTTAATTTAATTTAGAAAAAATAATCGTTTAAACAAATTTTAAAAGTTTATAGCTATCTTATTCTAGATTAATACTACATACATAGTTCCGGGTTTTTCCTGAAATTTTCAACTTTTCATCACTTTTCAATTAGATTGAAGTGATAATTAATTCAAGTTGAAAAAATAATTGTTTAAGCAATTTATTATCATTGCTTATCATATTTTCTTTGCTTAATGATATAAACTTGCGGTTTTTTTCTGAAATTTTGAACTTTTTGCCCACTTTTCACTTGAGGTGAGGTAATATTTAATTTAATTTAACAAAAATAATTGTTTCAACAAATTATTATTGTTTATCTTCTCTTAGATTAGTGCTGAAAAGTATAGCATATTGTATTGTTTTAAGTAAATTATTTTTGTTCTTTTCCCAATGTTCAAAAAAATGAATTAAAACAAAGAAGATTAAGATTAAAATTCATTCAGTTAAATTTGGGTTTCAAATTTTCTACTAAAATTATGGATCATCAACGCGAAAATTAAATATTCAAGAAAGTAGTTCAACTTTCAACCAAAGAGTTGAATTTCCGATCTAAGAATATAAATTTTTAGCGAAAATATAATGGTTGATATTTAAACAAAATTTTTGTTTTTAATTAAAAACAATCTAATTTACCAACAATTAAATCAATCGATTCTGATTAAATCTAATTGAATTTCATTCACATCCCATTCAGTGCAAAGTTAAACATTTCAGCAAAAAACCACAACTTTCTAGCACTTATCTAAGAGAAAATGGGTATACAAAATAATGAATTGTTTAAATATTCATGTTTGTTAACTCGCATTTATTATTAGCTCATTGAGTGAAAAGTGGAAAAAGATTGAGAGGTTAGAAAAAACTGCAACTTTTTAGCACTTATCCAAGGGAAGAAAGCCATACACAATAATAAATTGTTTAAACAATAATTATTTCAGCATAAATTAATCATTACTTCACTCTGATTGAAAAGTGATGAAAAGTTAACAAGTTCAAGAAAAAACCCCAATTATGTAGTATGAATCTAGAACAAGATAGCTATAAACATTTAAGATTCGTTTAAACAATTATTTTTGCTAAATTAAATTAACTAATTACTTACTTCAAGTGGAAAGTGGACAAAAAGTTGAAAATTTCAGGGAAAACCGCAACTTTGTAGCATTATTCTAAGAAAATATTGTTATAATTGATAACAAATTGTTCAAATATTTATTTTTGTTAACTTTATTGATTATTACCTCACTTCAACTGAAACGTTGAAAAATTCAGAAAAAACATTGATTTTTAACCCTTCTCTAAGCGAAAGAAGCTAAAAACAATAATAAATTGTTTAAACAATTCAAATAAACATCGTATTATCAGTAAAAAATGGTATATTCATGTATTTGAAACAATCTGCGTTGAAAAACCACAAAAAAATCATAATTAGCGCCAAAAACTCGAAAAACCCTTTTTCCACTTATGGGGGTTTTTTGGGACCCTTCAAAAAAGACTTATGGGGGTGACATTTGAAAAGTAACATTTTATTCACATTCTGTGACTAATTGTAAAGAGAAATGGTGAAATGCAATCGATTCACCTGATATCCAGAATTCTGAATAAAATTTACAGAAACTTCTTTTTTTCTTATGGGAAATACGTGTTCAACTTCATGGGGCTTGCACTACCTCTAAGTATATTTTTTGTTTACAAAAAAAAGGAAAATGCGTTCATTTTTTTGTAAATTCGAACAAATTTCCGGGAGTTTTACATAAAAATCCGAAAAAAATTTTTTTTGACCACCCTATTGGACACCCTTAAAATCATAAAGTTTCGAAATGGAACAATTTCCAACTCTGTGTTGAACTGCAAAATCTTCCAGATTGTGGAATAATGTTCTTTGACATTCAAATTCAAATCGGTCAATAGTCAATAATTACCAAATTGTAGCATTTTGAACTGAAACTCTAGGTCTACTTGAATTTGAAATTAATTAAGTAAAACTTTTAAGGCGTCTTTTCCTACCTTATATAATTGATTACAAGCTTCATTACTTTTTTCTCGATCCAAAAAAATCTAAATAGTCTGCTCTATATTTTTTCAGTAACATGTAGGAGATTTCTAAAAACAATAACACTACTGTGGGAAAATTGAAAGCTCCAGAACCCATTAACCTGTTTTATCCGGTTGGCTTTCAATGCACGAAGTCGCCACCTACTGCTTTTCGAGGTGAAAAGTCTTCGTGATTTTTTTTATGAGGGTCGCTTGCTTCAATTGAAAATGTTCATTTTACTCTTTCAGTGAAATTTTTATTTCGGTCCAACTACTTGCCACAACGAAATTATTTAAAATTGATAAAAATATCATTTTTATAATATTAACTTACTAATTTAATTTATTCATACAAATAATCATGTACATAGATACACATTTATACACATTTTTTGTTAGATAACAATTTATATTGCGGGTAAAAACACTCTCTCAATCTGAATTAGTAAGAATTTGACTAATTGAATTAGTAGCCTTGTATTTCACTACTAAATTAGTCATTT
>WSXT02215565.1:4764-17342 GCA_011762715.2 Neuroterus valhalla | reverse complement strand
CGATCTATTGACGATCAAATCAAGTCGCTAGAAAACCTTAAAACTACTTTTAATGCGATCGAATTGCAGGTGTCTTTTACTTTAGCTTTTACAATGATTGACGGAAAGGTCTGCAATGTTGTCACAAACACAGCGTCTGTAATGCGATGTTATTTGTGTGATGCGACATCAAAAGATTTCAACGAGATCTGCGCGATGAAAAGAAACGACCTGTAAACGAGTCTCACTTGCAATATGGATTGTCCACTTGCATTGCTGGATTCGCATGCTCGAATGTCTTACGCATGTAGGGTATAAACTGGGCAGCAAAACATGGCAGGTTCGCGGAGAAGATGCGAAAAAATTACTCAACGAACGGAAAGCCATCATTCAGAAAGCGTTCAAGCAAGACCTTCATTTGATCATTGATCGGCCGAAACAGGGAATGGGCAACTCGAACGATGGAAATACAGTTCGGCTTTTCTTTGCGAATTCGAAAGAGTCAGCACGCATTTGAGGAATAGACCATGAAATCGTAAACAGATTTTACATCATTTTACAAGTTTTGGCAAGTGGCTTCAATGTGAGAATCGAAAGCTTCGAAAAGTATTGCTTCGAAACAGCATATCCGTGGTACAAAGTGCCAACTACGGTACACAAAGTTCTTATACACGGTTCAGATATTGTTGCATCGACCATTTTGCCCATAGGCCAACTGTCCGAAGAAGCGCAGAAGTCTCGCAATAAAGATAATAAAAACTTACCTGAAAATATCGACATGTTGTCGTACAAAAATCTTGCGATCTCACCACTGAAGATAGCAACTGCAGCGATGATGATGAAATTTCCGATCGCGAAGATATGACTGCGAGCGATTAGTTGTCATAAACATGTACCAAAATAATTGGTCATATTTTTCATGAATACACTCGATTCATTCATCCCACTCTGTGTGTTATTCAAAAAGATTTCTCCTTTTACTCCTCTCCACAAGTATAAATTATATACTTCATAGGATAAACCTAATTCTCAATATGATTCCTGAAATCAGCGACCCAAAAAACCCCTTTGTACTCATTTTCGTGCAAAACAATAGGCAATTTTGGAAAATGTACGTAAAAATGATATTTTTACGTACGTACTAGGAACAAAGAACAGAAGAAATGAGATGAACACGTTGAAAAATGGCTCAAGCTACATGGAAGCCGAAAAACAAGTATAATCATGAATGAGATAGATGAAAAGCATGTCAAGAAGTATGAATTTTCATCTCCTAGATTATCAGGGGTTTGAATGCAAGCAGAAATCAGAAGGCTATTTCTCGTACAGTGCTTTGTTCTTGTTGATGGTGACAGCATGGAGGCGAAAAACACTTTCTGGAACCCGTCATATGACATAATAGGAACATGCGATTGTGGCGAAGAAACACTATTTCTCGGAGATATTAACATCTTGGTTGTTTGAATGCAAAGGTTCCAACAAGGTACTTGATCACTCCGTAGAGCCAGAAACGGAAGGTGATGGTAATGAATTAATTGGTTCATGCTTAGAAATAGTGTTACTAATCGCAAACACTTTGTCAGGAATAAAATGATACACATGTGTAATTGATGCATGGGTTAAAGACATATCATAAACGACTTTGTTGTAGCGGACGAAAGAATCAGCTGGCTTGTAAGATATATAAAGGCTATGAGAGGTTCTGAATCCGGAACGGATCACTCCCTTAAAGTTCCAAAAATGAATCTATTTCAGGGACGGATACGAAGAATATTCATTAATAAATAAGAGCTGGTGCGAGTAAAAAAAGAGGATCTGCAGGAGCCAGAAGTGCAAATAGTATGTCTTGGAAAGCTAAAGGAATATTAGGGGAATCATAAAAAAGATTCGAAGACGGAGGGCGTAATACAAATGTAGAGGTTGCATGGATTGCGTTTCCAAGAGTATGTCGGAACAAAGTGGTACTCCGACTGTTGGTAAAGTACTTTTATTTGTATTTATTCTATGCGAAAGGGCTGTGACAGATATTTGTTTGTGGAGCTAAGTGAACATACTAATATTTGTGCTGAGAGCAGTAAACAAGAGAGGAATCTGGGAAGTTGAATGTAGATTCATGCCAGAGAGATTGTGTGCGACCTAGATAGTTAGCTAAGAACGAATTACAGAGACAAATTGGAAAGTACACCGAATTTCTATCCATTTTCAATCTGGGAAAATATTAAAAGAGGTAGAAAGAGCTCAACTTCGAGCAGTCATGGGAGAGTATGAAGTAAATGGTTAGAATAGAATAGAAGTTATTGGCGTACACTGGCATGCCAGTGTACGCCAATAACTTCTGTACGAGGAGTACGGCGGGTCGTAATTTTAGGCGCAAAAATTACTTGATTTCAAATTTGAATAAAAACAAATAACAACGCAATATTTGGAAAAAAGCCGTCTGACAAAGGCTTCATTAGGGTCTTAAGATGAGGTGGGAAAAATATTACAACTAAAAATTCACCAGTGTAAGAGAATTCCCCCCTCAGCGAAAGCCTATCCTTGATGCAGCACCTTAAACCTTAAACTTCTGATCTGTTGCATCCCTGGGTCCTGTTGCGTCAATGATTATAGCTGGAACATATCCTTTCTGCGACCTCCTTGACAAAAAAGGAGCCACTAGAGCAAGGACAAGCAAACCCTTGAAACGAAAGCTAGCTGTTCAAAATTTACATCAGCAGCATTTCCATTCTTCATTTCCTTCATTGCGGACATATTGTCGTGACCTCAAAATTGCCTGAAAACGTGAAGAGGATCTATCTATGGAATCCAAAAAAGCTTCGACAGGAGAAAATTTAAAATCACCTTGTCTAGGCTTCTAATGGTTTGACTCATGATTTTGAAACGTATATGCAAAAATGTGTGAGTGCTCAAAATGTGATCATTCTGTACAGTAACTAAGATACATTCTAGCACATGGGTTCTCAAGAGGAGAGATTAGAGTAAAAATCTCACTCTTTCTCATCTCCTCTCTAACCAATTTACATATAAAATGAATACGCTCGCGAAAGGATTCAAATAAGCATTTAATGTGGCGGAAAAGAAGTGCTTGAGTCAAATCCTGCAAGAAAGTTCTTGTTGAAGCAAGAGAATGACTGCTCTCCTGTATTGCGGATAGGATTATGAGACTTCAATAAACAGATCTGGTTTTTGGCTGGCATGGGTCTATAGCATTGGTCTTAAGTGTAATATAATTGGTCCACTGGGCGGAAAATTGTACCTTCGAAGTTTGAATGTCTATCGCGATTTTAATTTAAGTGCGTTGTCGTGATCACAACGAAAACTATTCATCTTATCGAAAAATAGTTAATGGTAAATTTGTCGATTTTTTTAAGGTGAATAATTTTGGTACTTTTCATTTCTTTTCTAATCTCACATAGTTCTGCTGAAAAATGAAATTTTTCATTTTTGGTAACATTTCTGACGATTTGAACAGAAACCATGCACCTTATGAAAAAATTTGTCCCTGGAAATATTTTAAGACCTTTTCAAAATGAATCATCTTCGTTCCCAACATTTTCTTCACTTTGCATAGTTTGATCTGCTTAGGAATCGCTACTATGGTCCAAAATACTCGTTATAGAATCTTTTCCTAATTTTGAGGAAAAAATTGTGAAGGCTCAACTGTGAACAAATGGATGCGATGTATGTAGTGTTTAAGGACTGTTTTGTCATCGTATCACAGCTGCAAGATGACCTCTTCTTCTCCCTTCTCGCAGAAACATTGGTTCAGTTTTATGATTCTTAGCCGATAAACCTTAAAATATGCAAAACTTCCGAAAAAATCGTGTTGAGAGTTTGACAGATTTAAGTCTCTTATTTAGGCTTATTTAGGGTATTTTCCCTAACGCCTAAGATTGTCTAATGCAACAAATGACTAACCTTGAAACGAAGGAGGTTCAACACTTCTATCACTTTCCATCGTCTCAGCTGAAGAATTGTTTATGGAGGTTTTGCATAAGAAATACCTCTATCCCAGAATATCCTTATAATACGAGCTCGGTCTTTGTACTTACCTACATTTGTATATAGAGCTTTTTAACTCAGAAGACAAATGTCAACGACTTTATTCGATGATTTTGAATTCTCATTCGTTCAAGCTTTTCCGGCATAACGAATACATTCTCATCGCGTATCTCGTTCTGCGCACTTGATCAGAATTTGTCCGAAGTGACAGGGAAGTTTTATTGCTCCATTTTTTCGTATGTTGTGTAGTTTTTCTACAAATTTATTTTCTTGATGTTTTTTTTTCATTTTCTACGAGTGTAACAAGAACTACGCGTCCAATGGGAAAAACGAGAACAAATTTATTGATCTTTCTTAGGCGAGCAACATTTCTCTATCAATATTAGCCTCAGTCTTTTAGTCTTAGCCTTTGTCATTTTCAAAAAAATGTTACCTTTATATTGTTAAATGTTAAATGTTACTTTTATATTATATTTCCCCATACTTTGCATGTTTCGGACAAAAAATAAAACTTTCTATTTTTGATTATTTTTTGCGCGACAAAAATTTGAATTTTCGATTTCTTGAGAAAATTCCAAAAGTTGTAAAGATTACCTTGTAGAGCTGATGGAAAAAACGTTTTTTTTTCTTCGAGTCTTCTTATTATTTTCCGTTTTTTAGCTGGGAATTCCTATTTAGGCTTATGTTTTTGAATTTTGAAAATGTCTCAACTCTAGCGATTGGGCTTCCATAAAAAAACCATAGGGATGAATTGTTGCACCTATCAGTTACTAGAGAGATCCGTACTTACAATGTTCGGGCATTAAAAACAATGGTCTCAAAAATTTTCAAAGTGCTCTTACTTTTCCTAATTTCTATCCAAAATAGCTAGCTCACGAACTTGAACTTCAGTTTCTGACACCGGAAGAGTGTACTTCAGGCCGATGACATAGATAATTTTTTTTGGAAGTTATTGAACCACCGACTGAAATACGTACATACATACATCCATACGAACAGACATACACATTCGAAAGAATCTTTTCAAGGTCAAATTTTAAATGAATTTTAAATGGATCCAATACCATTATTGATGAGGATTCAGAAATGCGCATTTTTTGATGAGTACATATCGTGAATATTAATTCCTTGGAATATAGAGTGTGATTATTGATTCTGAAGATGAGCCATAAAATAACAGTAGAAATGTACTGCTGTGGAGTTATATTCTTCTGTGTGATATATGACCCTCTTTAAGTAACACTTTTCTGTCAGTTTTCCATATAAATGAGATAATATTGTATGCAAGTTTAACAAGTATTTATTAAACAGCTTATCGTCCTTCAATGCTATTGTTTTCCAAGGTTATGTAAAAGAGTTCGTAATTTTGCAAAATTTCTAGCTGAATATGACATTTACATTCAACATCAAATGATTACAGAAACCTCCTTACCAATGATTATGTAGGATATCTTCTACCTTTTGTGCTTGTTATTTTGTTCCTTGAAAATTAAAAATTATTCATTTAGCTTTGATTTTTCAACGTTATCATCCTTGCCTGAATAAACGGAATCTTTTGCGCACGACTCTACCAACTAGAACGAGAGGCCTAATAATTAGGGAGGCCAAACAAGATAGCGACAAGTGTATATAAACTGAAGCATTTTCATACTATTTTCAAATTAGATTTATTCGGCATAGAACAAAAGATACGTGTTCCTTATTCTACCCACGATAGCAATAAAGAGCCTCAAACAGTTATTTAACAACAACAGGGTCAGGCTGTTCGATTAAATAGCCAAGTAGTCAACTCAAGAATTCAATTAGAGATAGTTTGATCAAAATTCAACAAGATACCGAGTCGGGAAGTTTAGTGGCTCCAGAGCGTTCTACTATATTTTCTCCTTCGATTCTGGAGATTGATAGTCTACTAATGTCACTTTGGAGCCTAGTTTGTTCAATTTCCCAAGTCCATTTATCTGCTCTTGGTACGCTGCACCTTAAGGCTTCTTGGCAGATGACTCCCGAAAGAGTGTTGCTGAGGACACCTGAAGATTCATCGGAAATATGGGTGGAAAGCAAGTGTAGATGAGGACCCTAAGCTCGTAGACGACAGTGCTTCCCCGAAGCAGATGCAAACACCTTCTTCAACGAATTTGGTCTCCAACCTATCTTCGTTAAACAAGATATCTGCGACTAACGTGCTTGCCCTCCCGGTCCTACTCTATTTAGTTGGGGTTGTTCCATGTACGAAAAGCGTTCGTTCTCCTGAAGTCATCTGGACTTAATTCAGGAACGGATACTTTCATTTTCCCGTGTCAGGACGAGTGCTTGTCACCATAGCATACCCTAGCAGCATATTTTGTCAAGAGGTTTCCAGCGATAGTAGCAGTGATTAGTAGCGAGCATCTATCGCATATACTATCGAAGTTTCCTTTTCACGCAGGATCGAAGTTTATGTACAGACACAATGCGACCTTGAGAGTGCTTTACTACCATCTTAGTCGCTTTTATGGCGTAGGCCGCAACCGTGACTTGACAAACGCTTCACAGGAGATATAATCTACTGTTCAGAACAAGCAGTGCCAATACTACTGGAACTACAATGTCTCGACAATAGTCCCTATTCAACACACAAGAAACGATATCGTCCTCCTTGACTACTACTGCATCAAAGGCAAAGAAATCGTAAAAAAAAAGAAGTAAAGAGATCTCAGAGATCTTTTACAGTGATTCCATCAAAGATTTTCGGTAAAAATATTTGCTCTCTTTTTCGGTGCTCTTAGGAGCACGACTTGACTGGTTTTTAAACTTGAATCCAAATCTGTGTACCAGAAATATGCCGTGGCATTTGCTGGATGTATGCACATAGTGGCCATACTTGGGTTGCTCCGTTTCTTTGGAACACACGAGGGTTCTTCTGGCCCTTCCTTGCGATTTCGTCGTACTTTTGGTCACACATTTCACGGTCGTGTGACGTGACCATAGGCCAAGTTTACTACAGTTCTACTGGGAGCTTGTGTCAATTTCCTGAATGACCGTTGGTCCCAGGAGGACCCAGCGAAGCTCGTTCAACCAAAGTTCTATTTTATACATGATGACTTTTTTGCCTTATAGTATATATAAGAGGGGGTGCTGATTTTAACTGTTTTTTCTAAGCATCGTTTGCCTCAATTTAGAAATGTTGTACAATACTGTGCTTGAAGTTATATGTCCCTCAACAAATCAATTTTTCTCCACATGGCTTTGCCTATCAGAAGAAGTTGTTCAACAGCTCAGGGAGCTGAATGGGATAGCGACGATTGTATGTAAGCTAGGACGTTTCTATATAAATTCATTATTTTGACCTTCACCCGAATAATTTGGAAGTTCTTCTTCTTTTCTTCTCCGGAATGTGGCCTCCGATCTTTGATCTATTCTGCATCTTGGCGATTACCCCTTGGGCAGTCTGTAATTAAAATAATGCATATATCATATCTAATATCACGGGATATGATAATAATTATTAATAACTTCTCATCCAGTGCCATTTTTTTCATGGCAAATGTTCCTGATGTGCTTTTTTCGATTGAGAAAAAGTGATCTAACAGAAATGATGCCTTTATTCTAAAATTTATAAATCAATAAGGCATTCTTAACATGCTAGACTGAGAAAACTGTTTCTTGTAATAATGAAATGCGATGTGAAATGATTCAATTACTAGGTTGAAAGTTGAACTTTTTGAAGGAAGCTCCATTTCTTTGCTAAAAGAATTATGGCTTTTTTTTTGTCGTAAAATAACCTTTCTAGTTGCTTATGTATGTTTTTTTTCGAAATTGATGAATTTAGTTGATGATGCATCTTATTCAGCGGAAAATTATTCTCTTTCTTTTTAGTTATCCTGTCGTTTGCAAATGTGAGTACTCTTTGTTGGAAAAATCATGTACTTTGTTGAAATTTATCTTTGTGAAAGGAAATTGAACTATTATGTTGAGAACTTATCATCTCCTGTTTGAAATAATTTTTCTCGTTGAATGTGGATTTTGAATGATAAATTGAATCCTTTCGTTCAGAACAATTTTCTTCCAGGGTATTTGACTGTTCGGAAATTGTTCTCTTTTCGTCGAATTCGTCTGGATAAAACTCGGCTTCCCTCGTTGGATATAACTATTCATATTTCTTATACTTTTTCTGTGTTGAAAAGGAAGTTTTCAAGTGACCTGAGTTCTCCATTTTTAGTTTGAGGATTTTAAAATTATTTTGTTTAAAATCGAACTGTTTCGTTTGAGTATTGACGCTTCATTGCCAATAGGATGAAAGGTATCCTTTTTCAATAAAAATGTACTTTTTTGTAGAAAATTTGTATTTAGACTCGAGAATTTATGCAATAGGTGGACGTTATATATTTTGTTGTTAATGTTATATTCTCGTAGAACTTCAATCCAAGTAGCATAAGACTCATGTTTTTCATTCGTTATTTAACAATTTGGGTTTCAGTTTCCTTTACAAATTGATTTTTCAAACTGAAAACTTGGAGTTTCCATTTTCAGTTGAAGAATAACGTTTTTCGTTGATAATTCCACTACTTGGTTTGGAATTCTTCTTACTTTATCCAAATATAATTTTCTTGATGGAGATTTATCTATTTAATTCAGGATGTATCTACTTCATTTAGAAGTCGCCTTTTTTATTGAATCGAACTAGTTGTGAGTTCGTCTTCTTTTCTTCGGAAGTGATCTTCTATTGAATTATGCTTTTGTGAAAAAGTCTCTCGTTAGAAATGTGATTTCCTTGAATGAAAATCAATTTAAGTGGGTAGAAAACTCCGATACTTAGTTGGAACTGTGACTCTACTATTGGTTTAATCATTGTGTTGGAAGTGAAGCCAATTTGTGAATATCATGTTTTGTGGTGAAAATTCATCATGGGGGGAAAGATCTGCTCCCTGGTAAAACATGCTGTTTTTGTAAAAACTTCACTTTGTTGGCTTGATATTTAACTTCACTTTGTTGAAATCCCAAACATTGGGAACATTTAGCTTTCTTGGTCACAAATTTTACTGTTTTGTTAGAATGTAGTCTTTTTGAATTGAAAATTTATAAATTATGGTGAAGTATTCTTGCTTGGTCATGAACGACCTCATTGACATGGAGATTCAACTAAGATCACCTCTCTCAACAATGCCCCGATTTCATGAAAAATTTGTCTGGTAAAAAAAAGAAGATAGATTATTGCTCTTCAATCTAGGGTATCAAGGTATTTGATTCTTGAACAGTTGCATGGAAACGACAGGGCAAGTCTGCAGGATATGATATGATATCTGTTGACCTAATTCTTTTGCAGATGATTTACTATGAGCATTTTAATCCATGTAATAGTAATTACACTAATCGATATACAATTTTTCTTTTCTTCCTTGAAGAATTATTGTTTAGTTGCTGCAATAGACCGAAAATTCTCCAAATGTTTTGCAGTTTATACGAATTTTCCGAGAATCCACGTAAATGCCGCCAAGTTCTACAAGGACAGCGGTCTGTCGGACTAGATGAACATCGAAAATGGGTTATTGGCTTTGTCAAAAAAGAAGAACAGGTATATACTTTGTTTCCATTTGTTGTTTATAGAGATCATTTTGATGAAGAATCAGGAAGAGTCATATACTCGATAGCGAAAGAATATGCTAGGAATTACAAATTTTTGGAGGAAAGCGGTCCTCTGGATGAACAGTTTTTCAAGGTTATCAAACGAGACAATATCCGTACTGCTGAATTCACAGTGATTCCTTGATCCAGTTTTCTCGAAAAAATAACGTATGCTTAAATAAGTGGAATATAATCTTGTTATCTCAATAAATAGTCATCAACAGTCGTTTACATTCAAATTATGCATCAAAACTCAAATCTCAGTAACCGGCGTTCGAAATGTGTTTTGTGCAGTTCTCCTCTCCAATCACCAGAAGGCTGAACAAATGCAAATGCAATTATCAGCAACTTTGCTGAAGGGTGCTTAGTGAAGTTAAGTTTTCTAGGGTTAAGATTCTAGAAGAAATGAACATTTGAACCAAGATAAGAAAATAAATAATTGACATTGTGTTTTATTACTTTGCATTTGTTTCGAATTTTCCAACCCTACATAATAATAGATGGCATACTAGGAGAACGAATTTACTTTTTTTGATGTAGGGATCAAATATTTGGATGCCATTCTCCACATTACTTATCTTCCCATTTCACAACACGAGCGTAAATTATAGTTTCCGTTGCTCAGTCAAATGCAATATCTCATAGATTTTTGTTGACCAATAATATGATTTTATCGTTACTTTGTATGATTGATAGTTAGGATCGTGAAAGAATCGAATACCTTTTACTACCATTGTGGTGTCGTTGGTCTCCTATCGAGCGCCTACCCAGGTTGCGCAAAGGGGAATGCCTCCCAGATATAGGTGGTACAGGGAAAATCAAATACCCGGGACGGAAAAAAACCAGCTAGGTGAAAAAGCCCCAAATAAAAAGCCAAGGATGAGTAGATCTCTGAAAAACGAAATACCCCATGGGAGTAAAAATCTCCTCGTCGGATCCGATCGGGTGCAAGGAAGACGAAGAGAACTCGAAAAATTCCAAGCGAATCAATATCGCATAAAACTGTGCATATACCCATCCGGGAAGGACTAGATGAAGCAGGTTAAAAAATGAAGTTTCATCAAGAACGAGAATTGAGCATGGAAATGTCTTATAGATATTTCTTCTGCAAGACAATCGTGCAAACTAAGAATACTATGAAGTATTCAGCAAGGTGCTTTCATTATTTCAAACTGAAACAATTGTTATAGGAATTAAAGAAAAGTATTCCCAATGTACCATGTAAGTGAAAATAACGGCAATAAAAATCACCAAATGGTACAAAACGCTATAACTTCTTCGAAAAGCAACGTAACCATTTTTCCAAAAGTGACTGAAAAGACTATCGAATCATTCAAATCTCGATCTCAACTCGCGTCACGCATAAGGTTCAAAAATCTGAAATTCACAGGATCCTTATTATTCAAGATTCCAACCGAATTTCCTGAGACGCGGAGAATCTTCACGAGTTTCCCAGATATGACTAAACGTTTAAAAGCGGTCCTGCATCGAACTGCACTTAAAATGACCCATAACTTTAGAATGCAATAAATAGGCAATACTCCATTGCTCAGAGTGATTACCAAAACTCTTTCCAGTAGATTGCAAAAAAATGAAAAAATTACATTTTGATAGTTTGCTTGGTGGAAATTTTGTTTCGCAAAGAACGAAAAATAAGTGCTTGCCAAAACAAATGGACATGAACATACTCTGCATCCAATCTTCATTCCAAGAAGCCTAATTGATGAAGACCCTAGAAGAGTTAAAGTCATGATCAGCAACATTTTATCAAGGAGGTATGAAGAAATAAAGGAGAATGATTCTCTTGATGATCGGTTCTTCAAAAAAATTGGGTTGCAAAACGTTTGAACTGATGAATTCACATTTAGGCCTGGATAAGTTTCTATCGAGGATATGATATGTACTCATTCAAGTAGAATTTGATTCTAATCTTCTGATGACTAATTCCTAATACTTGGTGATATTGAATTTGTAATCGAAACTGTAGTAGTAATCTGCGTTCGTTGAAGGTTTTCCGCGATTTTCCTCTTCCTCGACCCGAAGGCTAAGCATATGCAAACAGAATAATAAAAAATTTGGCTGCAGACGGTATAGGTATTCATTCAAGTTAGGTTTTTATGAATGAATGTGCCTGAAATTACCGTGCGTTCAAAAAAAATCATGGAAATAATAAATAGAATTTGTATTGTATCATTTTGAATCTCTTTCAAAGGTTTCTATCCTAAATTATGATGCATGGCACACTTGATACATAAGTGGAAGTTGAAGATATTTTTTTGGATTTGTCAAAAGGGAAGGGAACGGATATACTTTGTATCCAATCGTCATTCCTAAATGGTCAAATGACGAAATCCCAGCAAGAGTTGAATATATAATAAGTGAAGGATATGCTCGGGCTTACTTAAGGATACAACGTGGTAGGGCTCTTGAAAATCGGTTTTCCAAGACAATCGTGCCAGAACACATTCATATTGCCAAATTTACAGTTATGCCTTGATTTATTTATCAGGGGAAGAACATTTTCTACTTTCTTCTCAGTAACTTGCGCTAAGGGAATGTTTTCCTTAGTTTTCCTCTCCCTTGGCCAAAAGGTTCAGCAAAGGCAAGCGCAGCTAGTCGAAATGCGGTTGCAGGCTATACAGGTACTTAAGAAGATTTCGTTTTTTAAATGTATGAAAATATAGTATCTTTTCTTTGGTTGGAAATGAGATCGTGTGTTTCCCCGGAATGCTATTTTGTTTTTCGCACTACTTCTGAATAGAATTGTCGAGAAAAATATGATCAGGCAGAGAAAGCCTGCTGGAGTTCTACATTTTCGTTTTGGGTTCAACGGGTTGATTTGGCTGTTTTACATGTTCTTTCCTACTTTTCTTGTCTCATGACGTAGATAGCTTCCTGCACAGGAATGTCTAAGAAAAACATAGAGTAAAAATCCGTCACTTGCCAGTCGTCTCCCTTCACCTTATAATAAAATCTGATAAGCGAGCCAGGAGAAC
>WSXT02215554.1:0-17342 GCA_011762715.2 Neuroterus valhalla | reverse complement strand
TTCGGTTCGATGCCTTTGGCATTGAAACGATGGGCCTATGACAAACCCACCGAACGCGTCCTCAGGTTGCGGCTAGAGGGTCCCTGTGCCAAGGGTTTCTGCTTAATACGGTTACAAAAACTAATAAGCAGTCGCGGACAATTGTCCAGTGATGGTCCCGAAGTAAAAAATCCTAAGCTAAGGCGTAAACAACCGTGCTGAAAGCTGAATGGCGCCTGGGTGTGGTGTCCTTTACGGTGTCTACAGAATAACGCGCAACCTTCTGAAGTATACAGCCTTGCTCTCGCATGCAGGGCTCTGTGAGGGTGGACAATCCCTTCCCCAGCTACTCGTGGGAATAATTATGGAAACACACTATTCAAATCCAAATATGCATGTGGTTCAAAATGAATCGGCCAGTATTTCCGATCGTCCAAGAGTTCGGGATGCTGGATTAGATGGAAATACGATGACCAACCGGCGAGACAAACGGCGTTAATTATGGACGGATTAACTCGTTAATGACCTGCTTGATTGCTATAATGCCAGTACTATCCCTAAACGCAGAGGTTACTTGTCGCGCCTGTACACTCTGCGGTGCCAGAAACACCCAGAGCAGAGGAAAATCAGGAAGCGACATTGAGACCAACTACTGAAACAAGGCTCCTCTTTAGCGACGATGGTGATTTTAGGACAAGAAGAAACGTTAACATTCAGGTTTCTCTCAAGCCCCATGATCTAGCTGAAATGGATGCTATCCTTCGTGAAGATCTCTCAGAAGATTTCGACCTTTGGGCCATCATTGTTCAGTTTATGATTCGGCGAAAGCTTTGACTGATTCAGATCGAAGGTCCAAACCAACAATTGATGAAAAAACCAAAAAGCGCTTGCATCAGCTAAACAAGAAGATTGGTTGGGCAAGACAAAACGGGTCCCGTATGCAGTGTGTGATTGACTACATAAAATCTGATAAGCCTTTCACGGCAAGGGTTCGAAAGTTCGCTCATGAAATGAGGATCCATCATCACACATTCGAAATGTCAAAGCTGATGATCATCAAACAGCATATTGTTGACAAAATACGAGTATTATCTGGCGCAAGGAGGAGAATAAGAAAGAGGAAGGCATGGGTCAGGGAGAATAAAAAGTTTCTCGTTGACACATCGCGCCTCTTTAGCGATTCTCCTATTTTTGTCAAAGACCCGCCAGATTCCGAAGAAGTCGAGGCATTTTGGAGGGAGATTTACGAAGTAAAACATCTACTGAATAAAGGTACTGAGAGCATCATACGTTTCAAGGTTCTGTGCAATATCCTAATAATATCGGAAAGGTAATGCCCACCAATCACTGCTGAGGAGGTAAAGGAAGTATTAAGGGGCACGAAGAACTTCTCCGCTGCTGGTCCAGATTGTATTAGGAACTTTTAGTGGAAGAAGTTCGCTTCGACACACCAACATCTTGTCCGCATCTTTACCTCATATTTAAAGTCGGAGATCCCTATTCCGCAGTCGCTGGTGTTCAAAAGAACATCTTGAAGATGATCTTAGTATTGTCAGGAGGTACACACGACAGATCGGTATGGACTTTGGATTAGATAAGTGTGCCAAAATCCATCTGAAACGTGGACGAATAGCAGGTATAGATAGGGACCCTGAGCTTGTTGACCGAAGTGCTATTAGTCACCTTAGCGCTGGAGAGTGCTACAAATACCTTGGTGTGCCTGAGAGCCGCATTCAGGATACAACATGAGTAAAGGAGGTTCTCCAAAGCAAACAAACACCTGCTCCGATGGATTTGGTCGTTGCGCCTTGCCCCCGTTGAACAAAATATCTGCGACTAACATGCTTTCCGTCCTGGTTCTACTCTATTTGTTTGGAGTGGTTTCATAGACGAAGAATGAGCTCAATGCCCTTGATATTACTACGCGCAAGATGATGCATATGAAGGAAAGTTTGCATATCAACACATCCATTCCACGCTTATACATCGCACGCCGTAAACCCGGCCACGGACTTTTGAATCTCCAATGTCTTTACAACCGAATTATCCTGAGTACTGTTCATATCATCGCGAACGGTGGAGATCCTCTCCTAGCAATGGTCAGGAATTACGAAATGGAGGGCCAGCGGAACCCTCGTGTGTTTTAAGGACACGGAACGGCCCAAGTATGACTGCTCTTTGCATCCATCCGGCAAATGCCACTAGATAGTTTTGTTACACAGGTACGACTTCAAGGTAACTAACCAGTGAAGGCGTCGCACGTCCAAGAGCATCGATGATAAGAACAATTATTTTAACCGAATATCCTTGATGATATGTACTCACTTATCGTTAAAAAATAGTAACAAAACATTTTCTAGAAGTCATATAATCGTTTTTTAAAATTTTGTACACTGTAAAAAATGTAGTTGAAAACTACTAGTTACTAATAATAAATAATTTTATGTTTGAAATACCAAATGGAGAAGTTTTCCAATCTATCAGCATTTTCAGCTCTTAGTTTGGAAATAGACTATTTCAAAGATCCATTTAGATCCGTTATAAATCGTACTCAAAAACAACATTAGAACACTGATACTAGTTTGGAAGTTGGAATGAAACTGACAGTAAGTGGTCGTATTTGTACACTAAATATCAAAAATTACTTTCACGCATTTAAGGGTGTCCTTCGTTTTTTGTATTTAAAAATAACACTGAGCCTTTTTCACAGTAAGAATTTCAAAACAAAGGCATGCGATGGTTTGTTTATATTCATTATTACTCAAACGAAGGAAACGAAATAAAGAAAGAAACAACTTGCACAGCACAAATTTTTCTATTTTAGTTCAATAAATAATTCACTGGAAACAACGACAAATTTCTAAAATATGAAGCAGTCGATTTTCTATTAGATACAGGCGACAGTACTAACTTTGAGAAATCTGCTAACGATGCAATCGTATATGTCGTCGCCTGTTTTCTTACAAAATGGATATTCCCGTCAATTTTCAATAAATTGACCTAAAAATTTACAGAAATCTTCCTTCAATAATAATGAACAAATGCCTTATTGGAAGTTGTTTCAACTTTGAAGTTCACTGGATACTTTGCTTCGTCGAAGCTAAGAAAACGTGCTTACCGTCAGGTCTCCGTTTGTAATTGATCATTATTAAATAATTGGCATTTTCCACTTGTTTCTCCACATTTTAGGCATTGCTAGGGTATAATGCATGTGTATACTAACTTTCAAAAAGTTTCAATGATATCTGTCTGAGTGAAGACGATTCATGTTCCAAAAAATAATTGAATTTGGATACAGTTTCAAATCACTTTTTCATTTTTAATATTGAAAATATTAATCGGATTGAAAAACTCTAAATAAAGAAAAGTTCCATCTTTTCATTCTCTACAATCACGTATTTTTTTCAATTTAATTTTTTGAATCTCGGAATTTCCATATCACAAGACGTTTGAACAATACTTTTTAACGTTTTCGAGTGCTCGGACCCTTTTCGTTCCCGGTCACTCAATTATGGAAGGCGAATCACTTGCAAGTTTCAACTTTTTGAAAACGTAAAGAAATTCTTTGGAATCTTGAACTTGAACTTTTCAGAAATGCACGAATTAAAGCTATATCACGCACACTTGGCTACTACAAGTTTAACTTTAGTCTCAAATAAGTTAAAGAGATTATTTTAAATCTTAAGAAAGTAAATTTCAACACTTTAACTTGCGAAACATTCAGAACGAATTCGTAATTTGAAATGAACACATCAAGTTTTAAACAAAAACTGTTTAAAGTTTTTAACCTTTTATTTCAAATATTAAGTTATTCAGTCTTTCAATGTTTCATTGTATTAGAAACTCAACAATTCTTGCGAATTTCAAATATTTGTATGCCTATCTATTAAAATTAATTTCCAAAACACAAACGCGCGATTAAACGTTTTGCAATGCTGTTTTAAGCTTATTTACTGACGCATATTTTCCGCTGCATGAATGACCATACGTGTTTGGATTCCACAGGAAATTCCGCATTCGACACAAAAAAAGATTTGTAGCAGGCATCAAGTGCCTGAAGCACTGACGAAAAAGTACCCTTTGCACTTCATTCAATGAAGGTCTCCAATGATTTCCCGAATTTTTTGACTCAAAGCTCGCTGTTTTCAGCAAGATGGATAGAAGCAAGAGTGTTATAATTTGGATAACTTCGGTTTCATCTGAAAATGATGAGAATAAGCAACTGATTCAGAATACACGTTTATAAATTACTAAGGTTCATCAGATTATGCTAGCTTTTAGTTTATTTGAAATTACGTCAAGATATATTCGAAAATTAATAATTTGAATTTACTAAATTTGTTTTAAAAATAATTAGCCAGGATAATCACCTTCCTTAATGACTTTATCATATTTTTGTAAAAATTCTTGAGCATCTGAGTTTTTGCCTTTTTTGCAACTAATTATCTTTTTTGAAACTTCTGGCCATACTTCAAACAGTTTTTCTGCTTTGTTCTCATGTAAAAATTTTAAATCAATTTCCAGCTGTGAAAAGAGGGTCTGAAAAATTGGCATAAGTATTATAATTATTTATTCCGTTATTTTGTAATTTTCTTTAGAATAAGTGTATGAAAAAATGATTCGTTAAGTATCAGAAGGTAACCCCGCGGGCGTTTTACACCCTTGAAAGTTTGAAAGTATTCTTCAATCGTCATATTTTTTCCTTCTTCGGCCCTAGTAGTAACAGTGCTTTTCCATTCTGGTTCCAATACAGAGAAAGATTTCATATGATTCCTTAAAAAGACCATCATTGCATTACATTCTCCTCATTTTCACCTCCATCACCTATAGCAGGACCTTCATTGGTAGATCTTTTGCCTATCATCATGATCATCCTTTGTTTTATTGTAGGAGGTTTCTGGAGATTCCGTTGGAAAAAGTGCAACACAGCATTTGTCCCACAGTTTAAAAGTTTTGGCTGAGATTCTAAAAAATGTAAAATTTAAAAAATGCAGGTATTATTTCCTTCCAAATAGTATGCGTCAAATTTTACGGTGTGGCTGGATTTTGATCTAAACCGTGATCGATTAAAATCGAAGACAAGTTTTGATAGTACAGTGCTTGATGTACATCATATTGAGCCAATATTTGTCTACCTCCGAGTTCCGAATTCGAAATTACTTCCACAATGTTTTGCTGAATAAACAGTGAGATGGGTGCTAAAAAGTAAATATTAACAGTGAGCTTGCTTGTGCATGTAATACGAGATTGATTTCAATTTCAATGAGCTCTAATAATTTTTTATAACAAGTATATAGAATATGCTTTTCCTAATAAATTATTACATAATATTAATATGATCCCTATTATGGAAAAATTGTCCATTATCCAGTACGTATCTTTTTCAAATCGAAAGTTTGAACAATCCTTTGCAAATTCTCCTACCCGCGGGAGACGTCTCTGAGGCGATGGAAGTGGTTGCAGTTTTAGACATATTTATTATATTGACTTCAGTATGTACATCAACTCTTGCATCCATATTTATATTCATCGGATCAATTTGATTTGCTTCCCCCAAATCGAAAGATTCATTCAGTTTTAAATGCATCTTCATCAATTCGATCGACTAAAAAAACCATTATTCTATAATTAAGTAATTACATTAATAAAGCATAATCTTGATTTGAGACGAAAATAATTTCAAATTTTTGGTTCAATAGAAAAATTTTATGATTTCATTTTTTTTTAGTTCTTGAAATAATATCTGTAAATTTGTGACCTCGTCAAATTTGAAGGTATTATATTTTGTAATCTGAAATTCAATATTTTGCATTTTCAGTTTTAAGAATTCAATAGTTGTTGATTTCAACACTCCCAATTTTTATTGGATACAATCAACTTGAAGATAATATTTTTTTCTATAAAAAATGTAGATACACTATTGCTAAATCATCCAATTTTAAACTATCAAAATTTTAATATTGCACAAATTAAATGATTAATTTCAGCAATTGCGAATGATTCACAATTATATGGAGAAAAGGACTGATTCAACTATTACGATTTCAAAAATTACTTTAAAAAGTTTTTGATTTCAGCATCAAAGATTGATGTGTACTTACATTTAAAAGTTTTTTCAAGTCAGGAAATTCCATATCCCTTCAATCTGTCTACCATGAATCCATCCATTTATAGGTTCTACACACAATAGTTCAAAAAGTAAAATATTTTATTATACAGTGATGCGAGAATATTCGACTGTTAAACTGATTTTTATACAAATGGAATATGTTACAAATAAAATTTTTTTAAATAGTCGAGGCACTTGCAAGCACGTGCCTGCTTTTTGAGGTTAAGATTTACAGATTTACAATTTTACATTTAACTGCACCTTAAAAACACAATTTTCTTATGAATCAGTACCATATATCAGTACCATCATGTGCATGTATAATCAACCTATACAATCTGTAAATATTACAGACGTTTCTAGTCACGTTTACAGTGGACGCTTATAGATATTTTAAGTAAACCAGACATATTGAGAAGTAATACTGACTCAAAAAAATCTGTCATTGTTACTTTTTTCTGTAACAACAAACATAAGTTCTTCCACATAGAATTTTCAGTACATTCAGAAGATATTTTTTTCTCCGTGGCGAATCCATTTTTTTCTGGAAGAATTTTAGCTTTTTGTGGTTGAGAATGCAACTATCTGGTTGAAAATTGATCTTTTTCAGTGAAAAACTTATCATCTTGGTGGGAAATTTAGCTTCTACAGTTGAAATTTTGGGTTCGAAAATGAATCATTTCTTGAGAAAGTCATCTTTTTAATTGAAAAATATTCTGCTGTAGTTGAACATTGGAAAACTTGGTCAAATTTGTATTTTTTAGGTCAAATTGAATTATTTTTATTTCAAAATAAAACTCTTCTCTGGTAGCACACTCATCTTCCTTCAAACATTCATCATTCGAATTGATATTTAGACGGTAAAACGGTATTGGACAAAGTGAGTAATAAGTAAGTTCTCAAAGAATGTGGTGTAGAAAAAACGCTTTTTGATCAAAGTGAAAGAAATCTTGCTGAGATAGTCCGGTCACGTTGAGAGAATGGATGAAGAACGAATAATAAAGCATGTGTATCTAGGTAGAGTGAATGGTAGCGTGCTCAGAAGCAGACCAAAGAAGGATGGATAGAATGTGTGAATGAGACCCTAAAGAGGAGAAGTATAAAGAGCCGTAGAAATACAAGAGCTTGTATGAAAAGATGCATGGATGTGGAAGAAGCATGAGATGTATGCCAGGATAGGGATGTTTGGAGAACGATTGTATTGGGAAAAAGTGTGGAGCCTGAATTGAACGATTTTGGATACTAATTGGCCCGTGTGAGTATATCGCTCAGTGGATTATTTTAATGGCTTCGCGAAACTCTTTGTACGGGGTGTCTGCTAGAGAGATCAGGAAGCGACTCGTGTCGGAGCGATGTTGCACAGGACGAGTATGTCGTTTGAAAGCAGTTTTTTCTGTTCGCAAAACACGCAATGAATTCTAAGACTGATCTAATCCCTATCCCTGCCTCCTTCTCATATACATCCCTTGCTCAGAATTTCCCATGTCAATTCCACTTCCAAATCTTTACCTATTAATTTCTTATTCTTCAGTAGTACAACGGGTCAGGAACAAGACGAGTTACGCTTAACCCGCAAGGGATTTGGCCTAATGGTATAATAATAATAAATTGATATTAAACTACTCCAA
The DNA here is from genome assembly GCA_011762715.2 of Neuroterus valhalla. Classification (NCBI taxonomy): domain Eukaryota; kingdom Metazoa; phylum Arthropoda; class Insecta; order Hymenoptera; family Cynipidae; genus Neuroterus; species Neuroterus valhalla. Next base: position 9,626 of record WSXT02215554.1, on the reverse strand, counting down.
TAATTGTGTTACAAAATGTATCTCCTTCTAGTTTGAAAATTTTATATTATGGATGAAATGTGGTTTTTCCGTTCGAAAAATCATTTTCGGTAGGAATGTCAACTTTTAGGTTGTAAGTTTAACTGTTTTGTAGGAAATTCGTCTCACCAAGTTGAAGACTAATTATCTTAGTTGACAGTTCAAATTCGACATTAGAAATTTCAATTCGAAAAGAAACAAGCTCAACGCTCCACATCTCTCCTCTAAATTGAACTCCAAGAGTCTATCTTAAGTTAAAAAAATTCGCCTAATCTTCCGCCTAGATACATGTGTTAAAGATTCTAGGCTGATAAATACATCTGGTTGTACCTGGGTCACATTGTTGGTATTTGCATCATTCCCGAAACTACAATGTGTATAGGAAACAGTTTCCGATTAACATTTCAAATGTATTATTTAATGCTCTTACAATTCCTAACTTATTAGCTATCAAGAAACCAATCATTCCCAATGCAGTATATCCTGCAATATGTAACCAAGAATAAGCCTTTTCTTTCCACGATAATGTTCTTTTCCGTTTAGATAGCTATCAACTGAACTCTTTCATTTAAATCTTCGATAGTAGTTCCTTGACTCTTTAGATTTTCAGGACTTATTCTTGTTCCGGTGATTAGTTCTAATGGAATTTCCTCTCCATCTAGTTCATTTGAAGTGTGATTCGAATCTATTTCTATTTTCACCCTCAGGATTTCATTGAATTATATACGACTACCTATTTTAGTGGTAAGTCTCAGTAATGTTGAGTCGTCTTCGCAGTACATTCACTATTCAAATTTCATATGAAAGAACCCTTTATACGTAAATTACGCACATAATTTTTACTGCACTATATGTGTAAGATTTCTTCAGCTGTTTCTGTAGCTAACCAATCTTGATTACTCCTCAACTGTATCTATAGAGTGTTTATTAATTTCATTACTTTAGTTTGGCAACTTTCTGTCTTTATTTTAGTCATAATTCCGATCAAACAGCTGTTTTTCGTTTGCTTTGGATAATCAGGATGGGTTCTCTTTAATATTCTAATTTTTCCTAAGTTTTTCGTATCTAGCAGCTTTGTTTCAGAAGTAGGTATAAACATCGGTTGAGTTTGACCTAATTTAATCAAGTGATCGTTTGGTATAATAAGAGAATCCTAAAACCATCCTATCTGAGGTATTGTGATTGCTCTAACCAAGTCGTACTATGTTTCTTAAGTAAAGGAATATTAAGAATAATCAAGGCTCTTCAGTTTTTGAATGTTATAGCCATTTCGCTAGCATCAATTATTTTGCTAATATCGGTCTTCCAAAGATACAGGTTCGTTCAGTTCAGGTTTAACCCTTAGGGAATTTAATATTGAATAAGTCTGATTTTTAATAATATGAGCGATTTCTATATTATCCGATCTGAGTTTGTCAAGTTCTTTGTTTTAATATTCAGCGTCTTTCTTATCGAAAGTACCACATTAAGTTTTTGATTTATCGTCCATGAAATCAAATTGACCGCGTTTTATTCTGTTGGGTTGAGCTGTCATAAACATTACATTCTGCATTTTCTGATCAAAGTCTTTGATTCGCTTGTTCGTTTTTTGGATCCTCATGTATGCCTAACATAAAGAAGTTTCTCTGGTACAAGTTATGACATATTTTAGTTAATACTACTCCAATCGTTTTTTGATTATGTTCTTGACACTCGAAGTCTAAGCCCAGTACGACTCTCCAACACTCTTGATACATTTCAATGTCATTTGACTCTTCCATGTATATAACATGAGAATTCAACGGTGTCATTTTAAATGGCTCCGCTTATAGATGGGAGGCAATCCTTAACACAATTGTTATCAACCTGATCTGAAATTTACGGTTTTGGTTCGTATGCAACTCAATTCTCTCTAGAGAATTCGCCAGTTTGTTTTCTGTTATGACACGTTGAGTTTCGATGATATCTTCTAAATCCTTAGAGTCCATGTTCTCGTTGAAAATAATATGGGGTTCCTTTCCCATTTGTAACTCCTACAGTGTATAACACGTTTGTCGGTTGACGGTGCAATTATACGTCAACATTGCATATGATGGATATCTTCTGTTATGATTCGCACTTTGTCGGTAACCATGAGACAAATTTTTTTTATCTTGAAAAAATTAGCTTTACACAAATGGCTCTCGTTTGGTCCAATATAGAATTTATCCTCGTCTGGCGGTATCCCTGTTATGTAAATTTAATTATTCTCTTGGGCCCGTATTCTTGAGTAAGTATGACCTGACGATGTTTAATTGTTCTTATGTTAACCTCGATCTGAGAATTGAATTGATCGACTTTCTCCACCTGGCCCCTGTTATCTCCATCACAAGAGCCTTTACTTATAGGTTCGTCAGCGTCCATTTTCTCCGAAATATTTACTTTTTTTCTGTTTTTATATTTCACCCTAGATAATAATGATAATAATAATAATAATGTTAATAATAAATCTTTATTAAGTTGTCGACCAAGGCGTTAGTATTTAACTTTACTTTTTTATCAATAATTTAAATGTTTATTCCAGTAATCTTAGTCTTCATCGCATTAGTCTCGAAGACGGATCTTTTACATTTCTAAGTCATATTAAAGGGTAATGTTCCGTTATGATTTTAAAATTCCTCCCATAAAGATCTTAGCAATAGTGTTCAGTTGTTGCCACAATCGCAAGCAATTTCTTTTAGTCGTTGTAATATTGACTCCACTTTTATTCAAACTTCTCGATGCATATGAAAGAGATACATGTATCCGCGCCAATGGGACCTTGTGAAAGTATTGATCCAATAGCGTGATTGGATGCATCCGTTATTAAAATAAATTCTTGATTCCAACCTAGATTGTAATACAGGAGCTGTGATCAAGCAATTTTTTAATTCCACAAGAGCCTATTTTTCCGCTTGTACGCATTCGAACATTACATCAGCTTCAAGTAATCTAGTCGAAGGCTTGGCAATCGTTGAAAATTTTCTTATGAATTCTTATATGATAGCTCACGAGTCCCAACAACTCTTTAATTTCTTTTCTATTTTTCGGTGTGGAATAGTTTTTTACTTCGGCATTTCTTCCAGTGCTCTAATTATTCGTATTATGACCTAAGATACTTGCACTTATCGGGTTGTCATTTAGGAATTTTGTGCCGTAACCCTGAAAATATGTTCTTTCGAATCATCGTTGTGTTCTTTTAATGTTCTGCCGTAAACGACGATGTGGTCCATATAAACGAAAAATCTGTTTCTTATCGAACCTTTTAATCCGTTGTTCATCATGCGCTGAGACGTTGAAGGAGCATTTTCCAGCCCAAACGGAATTCCGGTATACTCTTATTGTGCGTTTGTTATACTAAAGGCTGTCTTTTCATGATCTTTGGGGTGCATTCCTATCTGGTGGAATCCACTCGCGATATCATAAGCAGAAAAGTATTCAGAATTCCTCAACAGATTTATTATTTCGTCAATTATCGGTAACGGGTTATTGTCAGTAATAGTCTTTTCGTTTAATTTCCTATCGTCAATAACAAGGAGTCGTTTTACTTTTTCGGATGCGAAATTGTATACTTTGCGTTTCCTTATCGAAGTATATCTCTTATTTGAGTTTTGATTTCCTCTTGACGCGTTTGCCGGTAACGATATTATTTGGTATGGAATGGGTCGTCGTTATCAAGACGAATTTTATATTTTATTAATTCGGTCAATAGGAGTTCGTTTCCCAATGGAATAATATAATTGTATGAAGTAATAATCTCCTGAATTTTATTCTTTCCCTCTTCATACCAGTTTTCAACTTTTGCTTCAACTGGTTAAACAACGTGCAATATTTTTGGTTCTGCTCTTATAATTCCTTTTTCGAAATCGGTTGCAAATCCTAATTACGATAAAAACTTATACCCAGTATTCCTGATCCCGGAAATACCATTTTGGAACCAGTGACTTGTAATTTGGGTAGGATTTGTTGCATTGGATCATTGGGGTTAGTGATTCTAGAAAAATAGTTTGCTCGTGACATGTTTTTTCTGGTATAAAAAGTTTCTCTATTTTCTAAACTATCCGTAATTGTCGTAAACGGCTGAGACCTTGGAGTATATCAACGTTAATTTCCCTATAATTACACCACGGCAGTTTTTAACGAAAGTTCTAGGCACGTTAGCCTAGCTCTATACGAGTTCGTAGAAAAATTTCACAAAAGACTATATTGTAACATCAAAATACCTTTTTTTCCTCGATCCAGATCCAAAACTGGAGATTTATTTATATCGACTTCTAGAATAGGAGAGTTTGGAAGCTGAAATCTGTTAATGCCTTCTGAATTCGTCGATCCCTTTGCAAATGCCCCCGCAAATTTTACTTTCGCACCGCTGATTCTACTTTTGACCCGCGAATTTTACTTTTGCCCTGAAAATAATTATGTATGAGGGAAATTTATGCTACTTTTGCCCTGATTTTCCGGGATAAAAGTTGGCCATTTTGTTTGAGGGTGAAATGCACATTTTTCAACTATTTTTCTGAAACTCGGAAATTATAAGAACGGCTTTTTGTAGTACTCGATCAGTAGAACGATTTATCTCTCTAATTTTTTTTTATGAAGCAAAAAGTTTCAGTTTTGAAGTTACGTTATACTTACCCGACCAACGGCATCGAAATTTTTTTTGCAACAACTCACGTCCACACCGAGTATAATGGGGGTCACGTGTCTCATGTTCAGCATGGCCTCAGAGCTTTCTCGAAATCCAGAAGTACAAACGAAAATGAGAATTGTGAGCCAAATAACGCAAAATATGGAAAAAAAAGTCATGGAGAGATTATGATTATCTCGATTATGATTCTCCCGCGAATTATCGTTCCGAGAATCACCCTCGTGGACGAGAGGGTCTGAGGGTTTTGGAGAAAGGCACGCGCCACGCTCCATTCTCGCTGAGCACAATACGTGTTCACGTCCAAGCCCTCGCGATTATGGATCCAAGGCCTTTAACAGCAACTCCCGAAATCAGACATCAACTGGGATTCCAGTGCAGTTTTTGTATGATTCATGAGAAACAATAATATAAATGAAGAAATTGAACTTTCGGATGAACGACTCAAGATAAGGAAAAAGGAAACAGGCCACCAAACAGGAAACCAAACAGGCAAAAGTTCTTTACCGTAAAAAGTTGTACAAATGTGTACAAAAGTGTTATTTGATAACATAATAGACAAACGTTGGTTGTCTTCAGAAGATCTACAAATTTGTTATCAATAATGAATCTTAGTTTCTGTTCGAATCGTAAAAATAAAATAAAAAATAGACGAACCAAATTTTCTTGAAAATAAAACAAGGTGCGAGGTGTATGAAGTAATAAAATGAACATTTAATATATCAGAGTTAAAGATTAAACTGAAAAGTTCGCGTTTTGGATAAATTTCAATCGAGTGCGAAGCACAAGGCACGTGATGAGAATATTTCCGTTAAAGCCAAAAAATCTTGAACAAAAGAGAATTCATAATCATCAAATTACAGTATTCAACGTTTTGCTGTTCAGTTTTGCAAGACCTATAGAGAAATGTACAGAAGAACAAGGATTGAGCGGAGCAAGACGTATATTTATTATCGAGCGCGAAGTGCGAGATCCAACAGATGCGTACCCTAGGAGCGCTCAAATTTCCGAACAAAGCGAGCCGTGCGTGGTGGAATTTTTGTTTAATTCCAGAAAAATCCTTTATCGTTAAAAAGTAATAATGACTGTCGGTGGTGAAAAACGATCTGGTCCTTTCCACCAAAGCGAAAAAGAAGCTGAGTTTGTGGCAGGAATACCCCGTGATGCACAATCTGGAATACACGCTGATGGTACGTAATGCCAATGTGCTGATGGAAGATTTGTTTGAATTGTAGACATGTGATTGGTTTTACAGGTCTCCCATCTTGTGGTATGTCCTCTTATCCTGTGAAGAGTGTCAGTAGTCACTCTATAAATGTATAGAAACATCTGGTGGGATGCTTGTTGTACATACTGCATCAAGTGAACCAAACGAACTGCTCCACACAGTTCAAGTCGATGTAAGCTCAACTGCTTTACGGGAACCACCTCTGATTTTGAAGCAACGAGTGACACATCAGACACTCCAGAAGCCGATCTTACAAGAAGGTAGACAACAGCAGCGTAAGTATTCTCAGAAGCATCGCAGAATCCGTGGAGTTCGTAAACACCAGAAGACGAACGGAATCCAATCCAACGAGGTATCTCAATTCCTAAAAAAAACGAAGATTGTCTCGATCCTCCAACCATCAATTGTCATCCTTTGTCCGAAGTCGATCGTCCTAAGATATTTTTGAAAGCCACAGCAATTGGATGAAAATCTTGTCAGCAATAACTACTGGGCTCAACCAACCAAAGGGATCAAAAAGTTGAGCTATTTGACTGAGAACTGTCTGTTTCGTAACGACAAGTATGGATGCTGGTAGATCAATGTTGAATGTGAAGACATCTTTTCCGGATTCCAAGGAACACCAAGCATTTGAACAAACTGTTGAGTTGGAAGAGATCCGGGTAGCGATGAAGCCAGATGTTCTTCTGGTAAGCTCCCTTATAACTGAGAGTCATTCGACATCCATTTTCGAAGGGGTCAGCCGCCCACTTTGAACAGCTGATGTAAGTGACTCTGGAAAAGGATTGCTTCGTCTAACTTATCGGTACCAGTAATGACATAATCAACATAGGTTCCTTGAAGAATTGCTTAAGCGGCAAGAGGATAGTATTGTCCCACATCAATCGCGAGTTGCTGCAGACATCAAAGAGCAAGGAATGGTGCACAAGATAATCCATATGTGACCGTTTTTAGGCGAAAAGTTTGGATCTGCCTGTAAATCTTCTCAACATCAGCACACATAACGATGACATGGAGTCTCTCACGTAATACTATATCCGCCAAGTTTGGCAATATATGTCCAACGTGCAAGCATTCGTTGAGCGAGGTTCCAGCTTCCGATCGCCGAGAACCATTAGACTACTTCAAGCTTCGTCGTGGTACTCAAAGTCTTCCACACACCATGGTGAGGTAAGTAGAAAGACCGTAAACTGTCTCAACGAACTGGAGGCTCCCTATCAGGAACCATGATGCTAAGAGTGAAATACTCTTCGATGAACTCATCATAAGCCTTGAAAAGGGTCATGTCACGCGTAAGGCGACGCTCCTGATGATGCGACATTTGAAGAGCTGGACGATATGAATTTCCGAATCATTGCAAGTTGTGCTTCATCAGAATCCGAACCACGTATCTTCCCTTTTCAATTGTTCGAGAGTGAGTAGCGATGGGGAAATCCTCGCGATCCTGATCTTCAGCTGTCAACATGATTCTAGAAAAAATCTCCTGTTCTACCAAAAATTTCTGAAGATCGAAAGATGGCTCTTCTTGCACAGAAATATGCATTCCAATGGCTGTTGTAGATTCATTGCTGGAGGCTGTCGATGAATCGACTGATGTTTTTCCGGATAGAATCCAACCAACATAGGTCTCCTGGGTGGCAAGAGCTGAAGGAGTATCTTTACGAATATTAGGGAGGAGCAAATACGAATAGACATCTACTCATATACTGAAAGTATAGTGTCAAAGTGCATAAAACGGCACTATTTGTCATATCCGCACGTGTTTTACCTACTGTTAAAGGCCCCAATCACAACTCGAGCGAGGCAGCTTAAGTCGCTGCGCGAGAGATTCAGACATAAGAGGAACCTCCAAGCCGATATCAAGTAAGGCACTCACTAACTCTGAAGCACCACTGCTCGGTGTGACTCGTAAGATGGCTATCGGTAAAAAGCCGAGGTCGAGCTACAAGATGATGCGTCGTTGATAACTGCGGCTTCTCTTCCATATATGAAGGAGGTTCTGAAATATGGCTGATGGCCGTAGTTTCCCGATGAAGCATGGTATGATGCTTTTTCTCATATATCCGACCCTTTCTAGATGAAGAACACTCTATTCCCATGTGCTGATGTAGGGAATCGTAGCACAGTTTCTTTTTTGAAGATAACTCCTTACGCTGGATTCATTTCAATGTACGAAACTGTGGACAGTACATTAAGAAGTGCTGCTCTCTACAGTTGTAGCACTTTCGACCATGATCATCGGTGTGGTCAGTACTGACATGTGATAAAGCTACTGAGCCCTTTGCCGAACCACGATATTCCCTGTCCCGTTTTGATTTTTGAGAGTTTGCAGATGACCCTAAGTTTGAAAAATCCTTGGATGCTCCAAATGAAGCTCCCGCTGCTGCTGAATTTCCCTCAAGAATTTTCAACGTGCGAACTTTGTTAGTAAGAAATGAACGCAAGGATTAATACGAAGGAGGTTCAGTTGAATCATCGAGTGGCGTTTCCCATTCACGACGTGCCTGAGGATTGATCAGTTATTTGAGACCGGGAGCTGATTCTCTCGGCAGAGGCTTCAAAGAAAAAATAAACGATAAGTGACGAATAATGTGATTACGCTTATTCTCATTGTGATCAACCATGAGTATTGATAATTACTGATGATTCACTACCATCACGAGATGCAAGTGCATCGAATGCATGAATAAACAACTCTTTACAAGTTTGGAACCATTCCTCAACTTGTGATGAGATGTGGTCCTTGGAATATTCAATGTCCTTGCTCAGAAGGGCTTCCAACAATTCCGAATGTTGCGACTGAAATTTCACGTAATTCGCTTCCAATGTTTGTAAAGGAGCTGTCAACATACTACGCGTGTGAGGAGCTCGATCGTCTTTGAATGAGCCGTTGATACGACCGGCAAAATTCAATAGCTCGAGAAGGCATATTTCCGCCTGTTGTGTTGTCCTTTTGACCGTAACGACAATCACATTAGAAAACTACAATAGCATGCACGAAATTCTCAAAATATTGATTCGACGTCTCGAAAGTTGAATCTTACTAAAGGTCGCGTTGTGCTCATGATACGAAAGCACTATCTCGATTCATTTATGCGTTTTTAAAAGCCCACGAAAGTCACAAGTTGTAGTTTAAAATCATTTTACTATTCTCGGTAAAAAACTCGACATTCACGAGACAATTTACGAACGAACACGTGGGCAAAACCAAGGGCAGATCCTTGACAAGAGATCAAGCATATCGAAGTAAACAAAAAGTAACACACAGACATGAATCAAGCCTATGAAATTCGATGATTCTCCAGATTTTTCGGATTATGCAATTATCTATTTGGACAATAAACAATTTTTAAACATCGAGATGATTACTCAACAAAATAATGCTCTCCTCAGAGCTGTCTTTATTCAATTACCATCTTAGTCGCTTTCATGGCATTTGCGAGGTCCCTCTTCTGCCGAGAATTTCAAGGGAGATGGAGTTCCTTGTTGAGATCAAGGAGTGCGAGATTTACGGAATCTACATGTTATCAAGAATAGATTTTACGCGCGGGACCTGCCATCGTGCTCTTCGACAAACGGAAGCGACTTATCTTCGTGATCAAATTCTCGGCCCCAGGCAACAACGACATCACAGGCAAGGAAATTGATAAAATGGAGGAGTATGAAGATCTCAGAGAGCAGCTACAGCGACTTTACCTGTGAGTAAGTGAGTGAGTGAGTGAGTGAGTGAGTGAGTGA
>WSXT02215553.1:0-32601 GCA_011762715.2 Neuroterus valhalla | reverse complement strand
ACAAAACGTACCATTTTTTCGGGGAAGCGACCAACATATTCAGATTCAGCGGCTCAAAATACATAAGAATCACCCTTAATTTGCCTTGGACATATTATTGCAAACGGGTAGGTACCCAGCTCCCGTACTATGAATACGACTTTTTGAATTTCTCAAAGAATCAAAAATTCCCATTTTGATGCACAAAAAATAAGGAAAAGTAATCTGTGCACTTGATAACTATCGGAAGAATGATCATATTCGATCGTTCTTTGGCACCCATTTCGAGGGACCAAAAATACGAGTTGAGTTCGTTGAACAGCTATTTCGGATAAAAAATAAAAGAGGGGGAGCATTTTGAAAATTATTTTGGATTTTTTTTCTAAGATTCAAAAATTGAAGGTAATGTTCCTTATAGTAGGTAAAAAATGATTGAAATATAGAAAGATTCACTTTTTGGTCAAACTATGCAAGGTGCGAAAAAGTGTTGAGAACAAAAATGATTCATTTTAAAAAAAACCTATACATTTCATATATACCATTTTTTCATAAGATGTGTGTTTTTTTATTATTATCGTGAGAAATTTTACCAAAATTGAAAAATTCCATTTTTGAGAAAAACTATGCGAGGTATGAAAAAAATTGAAACTACGCAAATTGTTTACCTTCAAAAAATCTACAAATTTGCTGTCGACTATTTTTCGGTGAGAAGAATAGTTTTCGTTTTATTCGCAATAACGCACTTACAAAATAAAAATTTCATCTCCAAGCCAAAAAATAAGAGACAGGAAGAAGAAATTGATAGAAAAATTGTTCATCGTTCTACAAGTTTTACATGAAATTTTTTGCAATAAGGTGTATATTTTTTGTTTTAATCGTGATAACGCTTTTTGAACAATGTAAAATTCAATTTGCTAGTTAAACTATGTGAGATGTAAATATTAGTGGCGAGTATTATAATGAGGATGTGTTCCTCAAGGCCAGTAGGGCCCTAAGTAAACTAAATATAAAAAAAAAATTGTATAAAAAATATAAAAAAAATAAAAAATCTTCATAGAAGTAAAGGTTTTCAGCAGTTTTGCAAAATTTGCAACTTTGTGTATGCATTACATGCATTGTAAACCGAGCGCGTAGCGCGAGGTAAATACATTATGGATCGCGAAGTGCGAGATTCGAATGATGCGCGCCCTATGCGCGCTCTAACTTGCGAGCGAAGCGAGCCGCGCGCAAAGCGCGCTATGAGAATGTGCCCACACAGCGGGCAGATTCTTTTCGACTAGGAATTTCAATTATTTATTCCTGAAAATTATTATCTGAATATTACCCAACATGGAGTCTGAAGTCTTATCTTCAATTTAAGCTAGAGAAACTTGAAAAATCTCTATCGGTTCCCGAGATATGATTAAAAATGTTCAATCGTATCTGAGTCGAGTTTTAGTCGACGATCACGGTTTCCGGCCGGTCTGCTGCTAGCTTTCTTCGTTGAGGCAGGACCGAATAGGCCACGCACAGAGGTGGTGCTTGATTGGGACTGTCTTATACTTTTGATTCTGCTCTTCAGTAATTTTTATTTCAAACTATTGTACATCTTTAAAATTATTCATTGTTTTTTTAATTATTAACAATTATTCCAATTCACAATCATCCCAATATACGAGGATAAAAAAATTATGGACGAATTTTTTATTTCTCAACATTTTTATCGACTAGAGTATTAATAAAAATGTAGATATATTGTTACGAGAGCAAACTATTTTTCGAACGAATTCAGCATCTAATTTCTAAATAAATTATTATTTATATGGAAACTCTCAGAACTATTAAAAGTAAATAATAATGAAATGATTATTATATATTATTATAAAATTCGTAGAGAAAATTTGTTGTTCGTTGTTGGCTTCAGGATCAGGTACAATTGAATACAAAAACAACGAACAACAAATTTTCTTTACGAATTTTATTATCGAGGGTCAATACAACTTCTCTAAAGATTATTATATTATTATAACCTAAATTATTCCAATGCAATACATTTATATTCACAATTCTGAATTGAAATAATTGTAAATAAATCTAAAAACAATGAATAATTTAAAAAATGTACAATAGTTTGGAATAAAAAATACTGATGAACAGAATCAAAAGTATAAGACAGTCCCAATCAAGCACCACCTCTGTGCGTGGCCTATCCGGTCCTGCCTCATCGAGGGAAGCGAGCAGCAGACCGGCCGAGAACCGTAATCGTCGACTAAAACTCAACTCAGAAGATTGAACATTTTTAATCATATCTCGAGAACCGATGAAGATTTTTCGAGTTTTTTTGGCCTAAATTAAAGATAAAATTTTAGGCTCTATGTTGTGAAATTTTCAAATTTTTTTCAACAATATCCTAGGTCATGCCAGAATTTGAACTCGAGGTACAAAATTTTAGAAAACCTATCATTTTTTTTCAAAACTCATCATGTGCTGTATCCTCTTCAGCACAGGAAAAACAAATCTGTTTGAAATCTCTGAACGTGGAATTTTATAGGCTTTCCGACCGTTTTTTTTTTTTTAGAATGCTCTATCATTTTTTTTCGCTGGGTTGTCGTTGTTCAAAGCCAGCAATGATTTCTGATAGTGCATGCGTCAATCGATCTCATAATTTGCGACGGTAAGGTATTCTTGAATTAAATGAGGAAATAAGTGTTTCAAAAGAGAATTGCACGGAACCAAAATGTTTTATGCAAAATATCAAAAATAAAACACGAATCATAGTCAATTATCTTTTAAACATTTATTGCCTTACATAAACATTTATTCTGAATAAATTCTGAAAATACACAACTTTCCAAACGAAAGATAATAAAGAGTTTGAACAGAGTTCAATTTAAAAAAATTATTGAACAATCAATAAAAATTATAATTTTATTACAAATTATTAAGAAATGAATGAATAAACAGTTTTGCATTCAAAAAAAAAGTGCAGGCAGCGAGATTCGACCGTGCAACCTTGCGACTATCAGTTAAACGCCTTACCAGGTGAGCTACCAAGTTGCTGGAAATACATTCATGCTAGCTCAACGACCATCCGCTGGCAACTCTTCGAATGTATTTTTCTCGAAAATGGTCCAAAATTTCGCCTTCCTGATTTTTCTCAGAAAACCCATTGTAGGTGTCTATCACAGAGGAGAGTATCGACCAAAACGAAAATTAGGTGACCTAAAGGTCCCCTTGTGAGTTGAAATTTGAATCTAATGTCAAAGATTCATATTTTATTGGAAAAAATTATTCATCCCAGTTGGAGATTCATATTTGCGAGTTAAAACTACAACCGTTTCGAAGAAAATTTGTCTCTCTGATTTGAATATTTTGGATTAAATCTCGTATTTTCATCTGCAGAAATCTTTCTTTTTTCAGTAGAGATTTTATCTTTATTCGTTGAGCTTCAACTTTCTGGTTGAAAACCAGATATTTTGGTTCAGAACTTGACTAATTTGTTTATAATGTTTTCCAGAAAGGTGAAGATTATTATCATATCTAATAAAAAGAAATTCCATGAAAGTGAAAAAATAATAGGATAGATCATGTTTGTAACAGGGAGTTGTTAAAGTGGTGGGGGCGAAATAAGGGTGGGGGGTGCAGGCAGCTATCACTCGTCAGCTGTCTTCGTAAGTTCGTAGCAATCCACCACTAGTGTGCATCGTGGCTTCGCCACGTGCTTTTCGGGGTGACTTTAGTTCCCGCGAGACTTCAGTGCAAAAAGTCACGAAATCCAGAATTTCATCAAAGTAAATAAAAAATTAATTCGTATGTCAATATTATGCAGTTTTATTCAAACAAAATGAAGAGAGAATTTCAAATATAATTTAATTTTAGAAAATCTTTTTTTACAATCATTTAAACATTTTCCTCAAAACTTTGAATTTATGTTATAACCATAATTATGAAAATGAACATGCGTATAAATTATAATTCTTCAAAGCATGATCTATAATTTCTAAAAGCACGATTTCATGAATGTTTAGTGGATTCCAAAAAAATGAAAGAAAGTAATGCTTCCATGACTATTGACTATATTCACATTATTTATTATTTTATTTATTCTTTTAATAAATTTCGATGACACTAATATTTTTCGAGCTCTTATAATATTACTTTTTTACCCTTTTTCCGAAAAATCAAATTTTGTATTAAAAATATAATTTATTCTTTTATAGAAAATCTTAGCATATCCTTGAAAAACTAGGAAATGCCAAGTTGTCGGTCCAGGTTTATGAGTCATATTTTTGGAAGAAATAAAAAATACGACAGAAAGTTATGATTTTGTGTAGTTAAGTGAAAAGTGAACGAGCAAAACTTTAATGAGAATCTGAAATTTTTTAATGAAACGAAAGTGCGTGAAAATAAACTTCGAAATAGTGCCGGATACTTACTATTACAAAATGTGCTCTTGACCCAGAAATTTGGAAAACTCCTCAAAAAATGAAAGTGCCAAAAATTATTGAAAGAAGGATCCTTGGCAATGGAAAAGGACAAAGAAACGTAAGACATTTTCCTGTTATTTGAGAAAAAAAAACAAGGCTTGCAAAAAAATATTTTGAATTGTCTTATTTCCAGGAAGATATAATTCAATAACAAATAAGTTGGAACAAATTTTTTAATCTATTTATAAATAGGTGTTCATTTATATTGTGAGCAAATGGCACAATATGCGGTTCTGAATGGTAATTTTATCTAGACTTTCTTCAAATTTTCTGTTATGAACCTGAATATTTATTTATTAAACTCTGGTGCAAGTTATTCAATGAAACAAAATTTACTTCTTCTTGAATTTCCAACTGTTAAGAATCGAAGAGATATAGAAATTTAGTTTTAAACAGTAAATTATTTGAAGGTTTAGATGAAGATTCTTTCGGTTGAAATGCTATGTTTATTGTTGATTACTCGTCGTCTTTAGTTATGGAAAATATATAAGTATATTATTGGTAGATTTCTAGAAGATACGTATCTTATCACCTGGGAATTCTACTATTTTTCGAGAATCTGTATGTGTTTAAGGAGTTTTCCTCTTTTGGTGGAATTTTCCTTTTTGGAACAGATGTAGACGATTTGGTAGGAAGAGATGAGAAGGAAGAAGGAGAAGGGAGGGAGAAAAAGCGAAAAAAGAGAAAAAGAGGAAGGGTTAGAAAAATATAAAGTAGAGGAATAACAATAGAAGATAAAGCAGAAACGCAGTGAAGGGAAGGAAAAGGAGGAGAAATTGGATAGGGAGATGCAGGAGGGGGGGGGGGGGTGAAAAGAGAAACGAGAGGAACAAATAAGAGGAAAAAGAGAGAAAAGAAAAAGAGGAAGATGAAGAGAAATGAGGAGAGTAGAAGGGGCAGGGAGAGGGCACAGCAGAGAAAGGAGGAAAGGTAGGGGAAGGGGAAAATAAAGAGGAATTGGAAGGAGAATAGAAAGAGGAGGAGTAATAGTGAAAGAGAAACAGAGGGGGGGGGGGAATTAAGAGATTGGGAGAAAGACGGAAATAAAGTGAGCGGGGAGTGTAGGGAGTGGAAACGGACGAAAGGGAGAAAGAGGAAAGGGGGAGGGAGAGGAAGAAGAGGATGAAGAACAAAAGAGAGAGGAGGGACACAAGGGAGGGAAAGAGGGAAAGGGAGAGATGCGGGAGGAAAAAAATAAAAGACAGTGATAGAAGAACAGGAGCAGGAAAAAGAGAAACGAGAAGAGGAGAGGGGCAGAGAGAAGAAGAAGAAGAAGAAGAAGAGGAAGACGTACATGCAGAGGAAAATTAAGAGAAATAGGAAGAAGATGGAAGAGATAGGGGGAAAGTGCAACAGAGAAGGAAGGGTCGGAATAGGGAGAGAAAGAGGAAGAGAAAAAAGAAAAAAGGAAGGGTCACGAAAATGAAGAAGAGGAGAAGAGGATGAGGGAGAGTAAGATGTGGGAAAAGAGGGAGAAGAAGGAGAACAGGCAGGGGAAGGGAAAGACGAATGGATAGAGGAAGGAGGAAGAGGGAGAAAAAAGTGGAGGGATAAGAAGAGGGAAGGACGAAGGGGGAGAAAGAGTAAGTGGCAGAAGTAGATGGAGAAGACTCGATGGAAAAAGATGAGGAGGGAGTGGGAGGAGGGAGGGAGAGCAAGCGAAAAAAAGAGAAAAAGAGGGAGGGTTGGAAAAAGATGAAGGAGAGGGGTAAGAACAGTGGATAAAGGAGCGATGCAGTGAAGGGAAGAAAAAGAAGGAGAAATTGGATAGGAAGAGGGAGGGCGAGGAGAAGAGAAATGAGAGATGAAAATGAGGGAAAAGAGAAAAAAGAGGAAGATGAAGAGAAATGAGAAGAGTAGAAGGGGCAGAGAGAGGACGCGGCAGAGAAAGAGGGAAAGGTCGGAGAAGGGGAAGGGGAAAACAAAGCGGAATAGGAAGAGGAAAAGTAATAGAGGAAGAGGTACAAAATGTGGTGGAAAGATAAATAAAGAGGTGGGGAGGAAGGTGAAATCAAAGGGAGTGGAGTAGTGGAGGGAAGGGAAGTACACGAAGGGGAGAAAGAGGAAAAGGGAAGCGAGAGGGTGAAAAGAATAAAGAACAGAAGAAAGAGGAGAAACACAGGGAAAGGAAAAGGGAGAGATAGGGGAGGAGGAAGGGAAACAAGAGTTAAAGAAGTACAGGAGGAGGAAGAGAAACAAGAAAGGGAGAAGGGAGAAGAAAGGGAGAAGGGAGCAACGGTGGAGAAAGGAGAGGAAGAGGACGGGAAAGAGGGTGAAAAAAAGAAGAGGAAAAGGGACACGGAAAAGAAGAAGATGAAGAAGAAGAAGAGGATGAGGAAGAGTAAGATCAGGAGAAAGAGGGAGAAGGAGGAGAACATGCAGGGGAAGGGAAAGACGAAGGGATAGGGGAAGAGGAATAGACAAAGAAAGAGGGAAAGAGGAAGAAGAAGAAGGGAAAGAGGGAGAACAGGGAGAGAAGAAAGCAGGAGAAAGAGGAAGAGAAGAGGAAAAAGAAGAGGAGGAGGGAGAAGTGGAAGACTTATTTTGTTTAAAATTCGTCTCCTCGGGTTAAAAATTCAATTATTCTGTTAAAAATCAACATTTTTGTATACAATTCATATAATTGGGTTGAAAAGTCAACAATTACGCGGGAAATTGAACAATTTATTTATAAATTTCATTCTTTCTCGATTAAGATTTCTTTCTTGGTTTAAACAATATTTTTTATGTGAAGAATTTTTCTATGTGACTAAAAAATATTGGAATATCTGTTCGGAATATAATGTTTCTGCAGAAGTCTATACTTTCCGGTCATGTTTGAACTGTCTTAAAAGAAATTCGGAAATTTCTTCCTAAATGACCAAACTGAAGGAGACTAAAGCCCCCCTCAGTATGTCACTAAACCAATATTAACTCGTTTTGTTCTGGCTTCATTTGTTTCTACCTCTTTCCTTCCGTACCTTTCTTTTGTACCTCCATTACATGACTGATTTTTGGTGTTAACTGGCGTTTATGGATTGATACACTTCTATATATAACGAAGTAGCTCTCCGCTTGGACATGACTTCATTTACGGAATATTTTCTTGCTTTATAATTTATAATTGCTTCATAATTGCATTTTGTTGATAACTCGTCTTTTCTAATAGTGGAAAATACTTAAGTATATTATTAGTAGATTTTCAGCAAGAAAGTATCCTATCGCCTGGGAATCCTACTATTTTTCGAAAATATGATATATTTCCAAAGAATACTCCAATTTTGGTGGAAAAATTATATTTTTGGAAAAGTTCAACTGCTTGGTTGAAAGTTGGTCTTTTCCAGTTGAGAGTTAAACTGCTTGGTTGGAAGTTGAACTATTTTGATGAATTCTTTTTTTTCTTAAAGAAAACTGCCATGTTTTAAATAGCAATTTATCTTCATTATTCTGAGTGGAAATTCAGCATTTTTATTAAAATTGTAATTATTCAGTTCAAAACCCCATCATTTCGTTAAAAATCTACCATTTTATTAGGAACTCATCATGTCTTTTGAACTTCTGACGTTTCAAGTAGGAAATTGAAGAAGAATGATGATAGGAAAAAAGGAGGAAGAGCGAAAAGAAGAGGAAGAAAAAGAGGAGGCGGTATTGAGAAGGAGGGGAAGGAAGATAAAAAGGGGAGGAAGAAGGAAAGGGAGGGACAAGGAGGGAGAAAAAGGAAGTGGGAGAAGCAGATGGGGAAGACTCGATGGGAAGAGATGAGGAGGGAGAGGGAGGAATAAGTGCAGAATATAAAGGAGGAGAAATTAGATAGGAAGAGGAAGAGGGAGGAGAAGAGAAATGAGAGATGGAAATGAGAGGAAAAAGAGAAAATAGAGGAAGATAAAGAGAAATGAGGAGAGTAGAAGGGGCAGGAAGAGGGCGCGTCAGAGAAAGAGGGGAAGGTAGGAGAAGGTGAAGGGGAAAATAAAGAGGAATAGGAAGGAGAATAAAAAGAGGAAGAGTAATAGAAAAAGAGGAACAAAGGGGGGAGGAAAGATGAATGAAGAGGTGTGGAGGAAGGTGAAATAAAAGGGAGCGGAGGAGTGGAGGGAGGAGAAGTGAAAGAAAATGAGAAAGAGGAAAAGAGAAGGGAGAGGGAGAGGGAGAAGAGAATTAAGAACAAAAGGGAGAGGAGGAACACAAGGCAGGGCAAAAGGGAGAGAAAGAGATAGGAGCGGAAGAAGAGAAATAAGAGTGAAAGAAGAACAGGTGGAGAAGGGAGAGAAACAAGAGGAGAAAGGACAGAGAGAAGAAAAGGAAGAGACAGAGGTATATACAGAGGAAGAAAAAGAGGAAGAAAGAGAGGGCAAGAGAGCAGCAGAGGAGAAAGGAGAGGAAGAGGAGGGAAAAGAGGAAGAGGAAGAGAAAAAGAAAAGGAGGAGGGACAGGGAAAATAAGAAGACGAAGAAGAAGAAGAGGATGAGGATAAGTAAGATGAGGAAAGAGAGGGAGAAGAGAGAGAACAGGCGGGGGAAGGGATAGAGGAAGAGGAATAGACAAAGAAAGAGGGAAAGAGGAAGAATAAGAGAAAAAGGAAGAACCGAAGATGAGAAAGCAGAAGAAAGAGCAAAAGAAGAAGAATAGGAAGAAGCAGAAGTCAACGATTGTGTGGGGAATTGAACAATTTGATTGTAATTTCCATTTTTCTTTGACTCAGATTTTTTTCTTGATTCAAAAAGTATTGTTTACCTTAAGGATTTTCCTATGTGAATAAAAAAATTTAACTATGTGGTCGGAATATAATGTTTCTGCAAAAGCCTATACTTTTTTGTAATTATTGAACTGTGCTGAAAGAAATTCGAAAATTTTGTTTAAATTATTTTCTTATCAGCTGGGAAAAACTACTCGTCCACAAAAATATTGAACAAAGTTGAGAACTCGTCGTTTTCGTTTAAATTCTATTTGTTTTTAATTTGGACCATAAATATTCGCTGGTTCGAAGATCATCTATTTCACTTTACGTTAAGAACTCATTTTTTTCAAATTGAAAATCAAATGACTTGGTTGAAAGTGTCAAATACCTCTCTAATTGAATCAAAATCAATTTTTCTGAATAATAGTTTACCTTTTCAAAATGAAAACGGAACTCTTCAGTTCATGATCGACGTATTTTGTTGGTAATTCCTTTCTTACGTTCATCTCCTGATTAATTAAAAATTTTGAATTATTGTTAGAAATTTTATTTATTTAAATATTAATTTATTTATATCTTTGAAAATTCAACAGTTTGGTTCCAAAGTCACTTCTATTACTTACTTTTTTGAAAATTCGTCTTCTTGGGCCAAGAATTTAGGTACTTTTTTGAAAACTAACATTTGCGTAAAAATCTAATATATTTGCGTTGGAATTTTTTTCTTTTTTTGCCGAAAAACAGAACCTAATATTTCGTAATAAGTCTATTTTGGTTGAAGATTTAAGTATTATGCAGTAATTTTATTTTTTTATTCAAAATATAACTATTTTATCAAACCCCACATTTATAGTGAAAATTTAATTTTTTTATTTGAAATCCAACTGTTTTTTCATAAGATGCATTAATCGATGTTATATCGATGAAAACTGAATAAAAGTAATGAACAAAAGAAGAACGAAAGAATTAAGAAACTATCACAAACCAAGCAAAATTGAGCAGAATGGACGAATTAACATTATATTATGAATCCAATTACTTTGTATTTATAAATATTGTGAAAATGAAGGTAAATTAGGAATAATTGAGAACCACTGAAAAAATGACTGATATGAAACTTCCTGTTCGTCTCTAATAAAAGTGTGAATTCAAAACTCTCTTTCACCCTCGGCTTCCCTTTTTAATAAGCCGCTCCTCTGAGCCTCTCAAATAATGACAAGGATTTATAATCCTCTCGGTAACATCATTTACCATGCATTTCTTTCTTAATTCACTCGATCCCTTCCACAAATTTCAGAAAAAGAGGGATTGAATTTTTTATTTTTTTAACTTTCAATCCTCAAAGTCTTTCTATGAATTCTTATGCATTAAAAATGACAAATATGGATCTCGGGATAGGCGTTTAACATCTCTTCGTTAAAAATCTGCTATTTTCTCTGTTGATTCGTTTTTTTTAATTAATTAATTTATTAATTATAATTAAATAATCAATTGAATTAATTTTCATGTAATTTTCGATTCCTCAACGGGAGGAAATCAGTTTTTGAACGAAAAGATTATTTTCAGTCAAAGTATTTAATATTATACCGTAATGGTTTCATTTTTATCCCAGAAGGATGATTTCCCATCATCACAGTAAGTCAATTTCAACAAAGTCGTTGAATTCTGGAACAAGTATTCAAATCCCCAACAAAAAGCAGAATAATCTTCAACCAAACGATTGCACTCAAAACTCCAAAAAGACAAATATTCTGCGAACAAGGCAACTTTTCCATTAAACATCACAATTTCGATAAAAAATGTTAGATTTTTCATTTCATTATTTAATTTTTGATTAAAAAAGTGCACTTCGGGCTCAGTATTCAAGCCTCTAATTGAAATTGATCAATTATCAACCAGAAAATTTTTTATCGACAAAAATTAGTGTGTGCATTAGACCACACGATAAAAGCGCAAGCTTTTCATGCAGAAGAGGAAAGGAGAAGCAAAGAAAAGAAATAAGCAAGGAACGAAGATAGAAAGGAAAGAAGGGTTGGGAAAATGAATGGAAAATGCGAAATGTGTAAAGGGCGTGAGAAAGAGAGGAGAGGAGAAAGGGGAGAAAGGGAAAAAGGAGGAAAGGAGTAGGAAGGAAATAAGGAAGGAATGGAAAAAGGAAGAAAGATTGGATGGAAGAAAGAGAGGAAGGAAGGACGAAAGGAAGGGAGAAAAAAAGGATGCAAGAAAGACAAAAGGACAAGAAGAGAATGATGAGGTGAGGATTGAAAAATGCCAGGAAGAAAGGATAGAAGGGAGGAAGAACGGAAGAAAGACAAAAAAAACTAAAGAAAGAAATGGAGGGAGGAAGAAAGAGAAAGAGGGAAAGAGAGGACTATAAAGGAAACAAGAAAGGAAGGAAGGAATAGAGGAAGAAAGGGAAAAAATAAGAAAGATAAAAATAAAAAAAGGAAGGAAGTAAGGGAGAAACAAAAAAAAACCAGGATGGAAAGATGGTAAGAAGGGAACATATAAGGGAGGAAAGTAGAAAGAAAGGTAGAAAAGAAAGAAGGAAGTAAGTAAGAAAGAAAATAAGGGAAAAAGAAAAGAAGTTCACAAAAAAGGAGGTAAGGAAGGTTGGGAGAGGGGGGGGGGGGGTGTCTTCTCTTTATTTTTGGCATGTCGAACCAATCACTCAGTTGTCCACTATCTCTTACATTTCCTGTACTCCTATTATACGTTGCTTTAACTGCTCAAAAAGCTAATTTTTTACCCCATAATCTTTTAAGAACAATTATCGCTTTTCTCCAATAACTTAGAACGTCACCGTTTACAGCACACATTTCAGTAAGTTTACTCAGTTACACTTACTACTTTCCAGACCTCTTCTTCTGCTTTAGCCTTCCCCGACTCTTCTTCAAACCTCCTATTTTCCTTCTCTTTTTTCGTATCACACAAATCAGTATATTCTTTCTTTTACCTCCCGTAGACATCTCTACTTCTTTTTACTTCCCTCCATCTTCTCATAACCTTCTTCAATTTCTTCTTTTTCTCTTTATCTTCTCATCCCACCCATTTTATGCCCCAGTCCTTCACCGACTCCCTTTTTTCTTGTTCCCCCTAACCCTCTCTTTATTTCTTCTATCATTATTTCCACCTCTTTATTTACATTTCCGTCTCCCGTTTTTACCTATTCAGCTCCTCTTTCAACTACTCTTTTCCTTATTTTGACTAATCCCCTCTTTCTGTTCTTTTCAGCTTTACTTTCTCCTGACCTGTATCTCAAGTACTCTTGTCACCCTCCAACGTCAGTATTAACGGAAAATGATCAGAATCTATATATTCTCCTACATCTAGTTTCTTGACCTTCCCTATTACCTTTCCGTCTACTATCGCACAGTCGATGACCGTTCTCTCTTTACCTTCCAAATATGTATATGCACCTTCCTAATCCCCCTCTATATTTCCGTCTTTGATAAACTATCCCATTTCCTCTAAGCACATTACCAATTTCTCCCCTTCCGCATTCAGTATAATTATTGCATTAGAATTTCTCCTCCGCTCTTCTCCCCATTCCCTTCCTTCTCCATCAGGGAAGAGATGTACTGGGAAGAAAAGGAGAAGAGAAATTGCACAATATGTGAATAGAAAGGAGAAATATGAGAATACGCAAAGGAAGGATGTATGAGAGGAATGGAAGATATAGAAATCTGGCAGAACAACGTAGTAAGGATTCAAGGGGAAGAAGGACAAGGGGAGGGGTGGGATGGGGAGAAAAGAGATGGACAAGAATAGCAAGATTTGGATTAGGGAATAAGATCAGGGAAGCAATGTATTAGGATAAAAAAGAGAAAAGGAAATGCACAATATGTAAATGGAAAGGACAAACATGGGGACTGGTGTGGGAAGGTTGCATGGGAGGAATGGAAAATAAAGGAAGGCAAGAGAACGGTAGAGGATTCTGGAGAAGGGAGGACAGAGGGAGGAGTGGGTGAGGGAATTGGAGTAAGCTAGAGGAGTGAATTAGATACAATGAAAGAATGATTGTGTGGAGGAAAAGTTGAAGTGGAAGAGGAGTGGTAGAAAAAGGAAGCGACAGTCAAGCGGAACAGAAGGTGTATAAAAATATATAGTGAAAATAAGTAGAAATAATTAGAATAAGATGAGGCTGCGCTTTTTCTGTTTCGCTCGTTAGCTCAAACCCCTCAATCCCTCGTGTGTCTTAAGGACACGGAGCGAGCCAAGTATGACTGCTTTTTGCATCCATTCGGCAAGTACCATGGCATATATATACATACATACTTGCATATATTGGGGAATAAGTTAGGCTGAGAGAAAAAAATTGAATTTTTGCAAATTTTTGTATGTGCAGGAACGGAAGTTACGTGAACCTTCGAGGGACACAATATAAATTAAGAAGAACTATTCAACCCAAAGGCCGAAATTTTTTAGAGCGCCCAATGAGGCTTTATTACACCGAAAGGTAGACTGAGGTATTCACTTCAATAATCCAGAAGTTAAAATGTCAAGTAGATGTACAGCAAACTTTTATTAGCTGCAATATTTTATTATAAAAGTTTCATTTGGAGAGGATTTTTTTTCTTATTGTAAAGAATTGATAGGGAAGTAGCCAATCTCTTAAGTTGGATGTATGTAAAAGAATCCACTAGAATGAATTGAGATGAGAATATTGAGGGATTTCTTGATATTCTATCACTCTTTTAATTCAAATTTCTAGCAACAAATGCACGCGCCTGGTGACTGCTCTTATTTCTCAAGATTTCAATTCCCTTACAATGAAAATATAAACTATGTGGAAATAAATTATCTCCTCAATTTGGGAATATTTAGAACAAGAGCAATTTTCGGGAAATGATCAATAATTGATAACTCCGATTCGAGAGGGTTCGAAATTTGAGAGAAAAATCTTTTTTCAACGATTTTAAACTGAATTTCAGATTAAGTAGAACTTTGGAAACAACATTTAAAATAGAATGGAAACAAATTGTTCATAAATCATTTCTGAATGAAACGGTTTAAAATTCAGAAATTTTAACCCAGAAGCTATATATAGCTGCTGGTCACAGCTGGTATATATATATACCAGCTATGCCCTGTAGCGGCAGCTTCGCCGCCCGCGGAACGCCCAACTTACGGCCAAATGGGTTTTCCGTGTACAAATTGAATTCGAGCTCAACCAACTCGACGGATTTCGATTTTCTACTCCCAAAATTGAATTATATATTATTCCTAACAAAGTTCGCGAGGCATATTTCTGATAAAGTTTCTGAATTTTTTTCTTTTCTGACAATGAACATTTTTTAAAAATTGAAAGGAGCCGTTTATGGGAAATTATCCAATTTATGCCATAGAAAACAATATAATTGAAGATACTTGTCCTAAATCATGCCTGGAAATCTGAAGAAAGCAAAATTTTCTTATGCCCTATAAACAATATGGACCATTTGGTAATTTTCCAAACAAATCATGAGAAAAAATGCTCAAACTCGTCATTTTTAAATAGATTTGTTTCGTTCGTTTATAAAATGTATTCCTAGTAGATCTTTACATTCATTTTTAAGTATGCGAAACAATAATTAATTGTTGTTAACAATGTAATAATCAAATTCATAATTTGGTCATGTTCTAGTAGATGAATCTAGTTTTTTTAATACAATCAATTGAATGTGTATAACCAATGGGCCTTCACTGTGATATTCTGAAGTTGGACAACAATGAACAATTTTCAATAAATTTATTAAACAAGCTACTGTGTGGCCGTTTTTGAAGGAAACACAGTATTGTTTTTTATGAAACGCAATTTTATTTGGAATACCTCGAAAGAACTGAGAGTTCTTCATACATCTTTGATAATTTCGACTTATTTTTATGAATGAATAAAAAAATAATAAACATGTCCTGCTGGGAAATACAGTATCATAACAGAGAGACCTTGACTGAAAATTTTATTCAATTTCATAAGAATAAAAACAATATGGTGTTGCCATTGAAAAAACCTTAGCGTAATTTGTTTAATTAATTTGTTCAAAAATTATAAGCTTTTGTCTAACAGCTTGATATCATAGTAAGGGGCTATTGGTTATATACATTCAATTCATTGTGAAAAAATAACTTTTTCTGCTAAAACATCGCGAAAATAAGCATTTGTTTATTACGATTTTGAACTACAATCACCAAATGTTTAATATTATTAAAAAATAGCTATAGAAAGCTATAGAAAGCTACTAGCAAGACTTTGGCAATATGTTTCTCTGAAAAAACGAAATCTTCATGTTGAGAAGTGGCAAAACAAAGAAATAATTTATTGGATTTGTTTAAACAAATATAAATAACACTACGAATTAAAAAAAGAACACTAAGTATGTAAAATCACAAAATCGTACAAAAAAGATTTAGGTATGATATATTGTCCTCTCTGTTGAAAAAAAGGAACAAATCTATTCAAAATTGACTAATCCATGCATTTGTTTATATGATTTTTCTAGATGATTAACGAATGATCTGTATTTTTCAAAAGTCATATCGAACAAAAAAACGTCTAAGACATTTCCGATTTCATTAATTTTCTTATTTTTTATGGTGAATGAAAAAAAATTAAAAATTTTTTTGAAAATATATCTCGACAACTATGTTACAAATTTCATAAATTGAGGAGTTCAAGAATTTATTTGAAAATTTCTATAAATTTCCGGAAGTTTATAGAAATTATTGGGTATTTATAGTAATCTTACAGGCAATTTATGACGACTTCAGATGAATTACCCAAAATTCAATTTCGAAATTTCCATGAACTTCTGTAAATTTATGTAAGTTTTCGGTTTTTACGGTAGTTTTACAGAAAAATATGGCAAGTTACTATTAAATTACCAAAAATTTATGATTAAAAATTTTCCATAAATTTCCGGAAATTGATGAGAATTTTCGGTAATTTATGGTATTCTCACAGGCAATTTATGTTCACTTCAGATAATTTAGCGAAAATTCAATATTAAAATTTGCGGTAATTTAGGGTAATTTAATCAGTTAAATATGGTAACTTTCCATATAACTTTTATCAAAAACCCAAACCAAAGGAAGAAATAAGAAAATTTTAAACAGACAGGTGATTCTGTTAACAGTTACGATTTGGAACTTAAACGAATCTCAAATCATTAGCTTAGATTGAAAGCAGAAGTCTCATTTCATCTTGCCTTTCTTTCTTCCTGTCTTTCTTCCTTTCTTTCTTCCTTTCTTTCTCCACATATTTCCTCCTTTCTTCATTTCTTCCCTTCTTCTTTCCTCCCTCCCTTCCTTTCTCCATTTCTTCCTTGTTCTCTTTCTTCTTTGCCTCCTTTCCTTTTGAATCATTTCTCCCTTCCTTCATTCCTCACTTCCTTCTTTGTTTCCTTGCATCTCCCCGTCCTTTCTTTCTCCCTCCCTTTTTGCTTGCTTTCTCCCTTCATTCCGTCTTTCCATATTGTCTTTCTGTATTCCTTCCTTTCTTAATCTCTTCTTTGTTTCCTTTCTTCCTTACCTCTTCTCTTTCTTCCTTCCTTTCTCCCTTCTATCTTCCCTTCCTTCCCTCATTCCTTGCTACCTTTTTCCCTTTTATTGTTTCTTCCTCTTTGCAGTCATGCCTTTTTTTCTTCCTACCTCTCTTCCTTCCTTCCTTCCTTCCTCCTTTTCTTATATCCTTCCTTTTATGTTTCTATCTTCCCAACTTCTTTCCGACCTTACTAGATTGCTTCCTTATGTACTTTCTTTCTTTTTTCTTTCTTTCTTCCTTCTTTTCCCCCCTTCATTTCTTCCTACCTTCCAGCCTTTCTTTATCTCTTCCTTTCTTTCTTTCTTTCTTCCTGTCTTCTTTTCTCTGTCTCTTTCTCCCCCCCCCCTTTCTCTCGCTTCCCCCCTCTCTCTTTTTCCTCTTCTTCCTATTCTTCTGTCTTCCTTTCTTCCTTCCTTCATTCATTTCTTCCCCACTTCCTTTTTCCTTTTTTCCATTCTCCCTTCTTTCCTCTTTTCTTGACCCCCCCCCCCTCTATCTTCATCTCTATATATCTTCCCTCCAGTTTTCCATTTCTCCCTTTCATTCTTCTTGACTTCCTTCTTTCCTTCCCCCCTCCTTCTTTGCTTCCTTGCATCTTCCCATCCTATCTTCCTCTCTCCCTTTCTTCCTATCCTTCTGTTCCTCTTTCTTTCTCCCTTTCTTCCTTACTTCCTCCCTCTCTTCCTCCCTTCATATCTTCCTTCCTTGCCTATTATCTTCTTATCTTTATTCCTTTCTTTCCATTTCTTTCTTCCCTTCCTCCTCCCTTCCTTTTTTCCATCCTTCCTTTCTTGCTTTCTTTCTTCCTTCCTTTCTTACCTTGTTTCCTTTCTTCCTCCCTTTTTTCTTCTTTCCTTCTTTCCTTCCTTCCTTCTTTCCTTTCTTATTTTTTCCATTTGTCCTTTCTTCCTTTTCTTCTTTACTCTTGTCCTTCTCTCCTCCATTCCTCCTCTTCTCCTTTCCTTCTTTCCTCCTTTTCTTCCTACCTTCTTGCCTCTTTTTCTCCTTTCCTTCTTCTCTTTTTTGCTTCTCTTCTTCTATTATCTCTGCTTCCCTCCTTTCCTTCTTTCCTTTTCAACATATTTTTATCTTTCCTTTCTTTCCTTTCTTCCTTCTTTTTTTAAATCCTTCGTCCCTCCTTTTCTCCTTGCTTCCTCCCTTCTTTCTTTCTAACATTTCCCCCTTCTTTCCTTCTGTCCATCTTCCCCTTTTCCCTCTTTCCTGCTCTCCTTCTTACTTTCTTCCTTCCTTCCTTTCTCCCTTCCTCTCTCTCTCTCTCTTTCTCCCTCCTTCCATTTCTTTCTCCATTCCTTCCTTGCATATTCTTCTTCGCTTCTTCTGTTATTCTCTTCTCCTCTTCTACATAAGGAGCTTACACTCCGACCATGTGGTCTCACGTACACACTGTTTTTGAAAAATGAAATAATTGTCCCAAAGTCAAAGGTAATAAAACTCTAGAATTTTCAGTTGTTATCAAATTTTCATTTCAATTCATTCTTAGAACAATCATAGGCAATTTAGAAAAGAGGACGATACTTTGAATAATTTATGAAAGAATTGAACCTGCATTATTTCCTAATAAAAATGTTAAAAGTTAGATTTTTCAAGATAAAAAGGTTTCAGATATAACTTTTAGAACAGGTTCGCATAGATTCTATTTTTATTCATCTGGAATCGAGCAATTTCTTTCCTGAATTGACGAATTTAGAATGAAATACTTTCAGCTCAAAATTTTGAGAGAAGGAAAAATTTGAAAATGCGAACTTCTGGTATTCTTTAATTTCCCACCTGAATCGATCGAAATTCGAAAACTCTGTATCGAAAACTACATTGAATGTTTTGAAAAAACAGCTACCTAAATTCTAATATTTTTAATTATTATCACATCTTATTCCCTTGCGATGAAATGATGAATGATTCATGATTTCATTGTTCAACGAGATTCCCAATATCATGAGTTTTCATTTTCGGAAACAATCATTTTTAATTCATGGAATTGAACTTGAATTGCTTCTAAACAGGAGCGTTTTCTATCGGATAAGTGAAAATTGAAAATGTTAGAAATTTGAAAGTTAAAAAGAAAAGTTCCTGAAATTGAGAGAGTCCAGACTAAGATTCTGAAAATTAAACAACTATTTTAGATAAATAAAAGCGTTCAAAACTGAATAATTGTGAACAAGAGTTTTGCTTTTGAATAATTGTTTTTAAGGCTAATATCACAATTTATAATGAAAACTAAATTTAATGTTAAAGAGTTTCTTCTATCAATAAACCAATTTGAAAATGCCACGAGTTGAACAAATTTTCACCACAGCACCCTAGTATGAATAATTTTTAGAAAGAGGAAGATTCGTAGTGGAATAAACAAAATTGAACTTGCAATATTTCTTAGTGAAAGCATTTAAAATTGAATAGTCTGAAATTATCTACGTAGATGATTTAAATCAGAAGCAAAATCTTTGAAGGAATTTAAAAGAACATGAAAATGGAAGAAGGAAAACGTAGAAGAAGAAATGAAAATAATGATGAGAGAGATAAAAGAGTATTAGAGGGCACTGACAAAGGAGGCCTATGAGATAAGGGTGAGAAGTCAAAGAATATAAATAGAACAAGAATGAGAGAGGTACGATGAGGTTTCCAAATAGGAGAAGAAGGAAGTGAGTGAAAAGTGGAGGAAATGGAGAAGAGGGAGAAGAAGTGCAGGAAAATATAAGAGAGTGAAGAAAAAATTACAAGTTGTGTGATGAGGGAACAGGAATGTATGAGGTTCGATGAGGAGGATGATTATGAAAATAAAGAGGAAAGAGAAGGGATAGGGAGGAGGAATAAATGGAGATAGAAATAGTTAGGGTGAAGAGAAAGAGGTAAGGAAGAGTATTACACAAAGATAGATATAGCTAAGGTAAAGGGAAAGATGTGAGGGAGAGGATTACACGAAGATAGGAATAGTGAAGGTGAAGAAAAAGACGTGAAGGAGAGGACTAAACGAAGAGAGAAATAGTTAAGGTGGAGAGAAAGAGGTGATGGAGAGGATGACACAAAGATAGAAATATTCAAGGTGAAGAGATTCAGGTGAGGGAGAGGATTCAATTAAGATAGAAATAGTTGAGGTGTAGGGAAAGAGGTGAGGGAGAGGATTCAACAAAGATGCAAATAGTTGAGGTAAAGGGAAGAGGTAAAGGAGAGGACTACATAAAGATAGAAATAGTTAGGGTGAAGAGATTCAGGTAAGGAAGAGGATTGAACAAAGATAGAAATAGTAAGGGCGGAGAAAAAGAGGTGAGAGAGAGGATTAAACGAAGATAGAAATAGTGATGGTAAAGAGGAGGAGGTAAGGGAGATGATTAATCAAAGATAGGGATAGTTAAGATGGAGGGAAAGAGGTGAAGGAGAGCATTCAACAAAGATAGAAATAGCTATTGTGAAAGGAAAGAAGTGAGGGAGAGGATATTACAAAGATAGAAATAGTTAAGGTGAAGGGAAAGAGGTAAGGGAGAGGGCTAAACGAAGATAGAAATAGTTAAGGTGGAGGAAAAGAGATGAGGAAGAGGATAACACAAAGACAAAAATAATCAAGGTGAAAGGTAAGAGGGGGGGAAGAGGATTACACAAAGATAGAGATAGTTAAGATGAAGAGATTCAGGTGATGGAGAGTATTAAACGAAGATAGGAATAGTTAACGTGAAAGAGAAGAGGTGAGGGAGATTATAACACAAAGATAGAAATAGTTGAGGTGGAGAGAAAGAGGTGAGAGAGAGAATTAAACGGAGATAGAAAGAGCTAAGGTAAAAAGAAAGAGGTAAGGGAGAGGATTAAGCGAAGATAGGAATAGTTGTGGTAATGTGAAAGAGGGGAGAGGGAA
Organism: Neuroterus valhalla; assembly: GCA_011762715.2. Lineage (NCBI taxonomy): Eukaryota > Metazoa > Arthropoda > Insecta > Hymenoptera > Cynipidae > Neuroterus > Neuroterus valhalla. The sequence goes on along the minus strand of WSXT02215553.1, from coordinate 12,121 downwards.
TCAAACAAAGATATAAATTGATAGGGTGTTAGGAATCTTCATATGAAGTCTGAAAATATGGAGTCATAAACTGAATGGATAGGCATGGATAATATACAATGTGGTATAGAGAGGACAGGGGTAGCCAGATTTATTGAAAAGGGTCTAGTTTCAACAGTAATGGAGGAAGGCATTAGAATGGAGGAAAGGAAATCGGGTAGAGTGAAGGGAAGGAATAGTGCTTCTGAAAATCAGGCATGCTTTTGAATATCTGCTAAATGGAGGGATCGAAAGAGAAAGAAAGAGAGAGAAAAATAATTGCAACATTTAAGGATTCTAAGACGGCGTACATAATATGAGGGTACAAGGAAAAAATTGGGATTAGGAAAAATAAGTATGACAGGGAGAGGGAGGGGGTGACCGGAAATGAGAGTAGAAGCAAGGCGTGAAAGAATGACGAAGAGGGAAGAATGAGCTGGAATATAAGCGGAATCGGGTTCTCGAGTAGTGGAAGTGAGGAGCAGAGGTGGAAGTCGTGAAAATCGAGGTGACGTGAAGGGGAGATGGGTGAGGCAGAAAAAGGAGTAATAAGCAATGGGAGCGTGTGTACGTATCAGGTAGGGAAGTGAGGGAGAAGAGGAGAAGTGAACGAGTTTGGAGTAAGGAAGGAGTTGGAGGGATGGTGAGAAATAAAGGATCAGATCTGATCGAATTGGATAGGACAAAATAGAAAACGAGTTAAAGGATAAAGATGGTATACTTTGGCAGTGTTGCTTCTTTCTGTTTCCGGATTTTTGTTGGACCATGACGAGATTGGAAGAGTAATAGTTATTGAAGCATTCGTGATTTAGCAGAGGTGCAAAGGTAAGTAATGGTTAATGCTGTAAGAAAGTTGTGGGAGGGTAGGATGATAAGAGTGGAATGTAAAGACTGCCGGTAATAGAAGGATTGGGAAGGGGGTCAGGACTGAATAAAGGAAAGCGCAATTAAGGAGAGGAAAGTGGGGCAGAGAGGAAAAAGTGTGGGTTAGGAAGAGGAGGGAAAGTGTAGAGGTTGAGGATGAGGAGAAAAGTAAAAAGATGGTAGAAGGTAAAGGATCGGAACATATATAACTAGAAAGGATGAGACGAGGGAAGAGTTGAGAGAGGATTTGTATGGTTTTAAGAACTTCTCTTATCCGTTTCCGGATTTTTTCAACCTTCTTTTTTTCTAGGTTCAAAATGACTTTATCCCAAATTAGGTTCATTAGTCACGACCCGCTTCTCTCCACGTTTTGACACTTCAACATTTGCCTTAACATAAACTCACGTTTTCCGACAAATAAACTCGAGGGAAAAGGTGGTAGAATTTATTGAATTAGAGCTCAGTTAAGTTTGAGTCTCTCACTTTGAAATCGCGTGGTAGCTGCTTCGCATCACAAACATCCCCTTCCTTCTTCCTTTGGGAAGGCAGAATTAGGCTTTGTAAATAGTATTAAGTAATTATCCAGAAGGAAGGTTGCATCTGCGAGACTCTTTTTATCATAAATATTCTCTGACAATTATCCCTCAAGTCGTGTTTGATGTATAATAAATTTACTTTTTGTCCTTAAGAGTCTAGAGTTCCTGAAACTCTGAACTCAAGGGTTATGTACAAGAAATAGAGGAAGGAAGTTCCTGAGGGAAGGAGATAAAAAAATTCGTCTCTAACCCTTATCAATTTATCAGGAGCAGTGATGGAAAGGAACTTCTTTCTTTCAACTGGTTGCTGCAACTAGTTCCTTTTTCTTTGGAGCATAAATGGTAACAAAATTACTTCTGAGAATGAATAACGAATCAGGAACATGTAACAAGTAATCAGTAACAATACAAAAAGAGTTTTTCGGCTTATCGAGTCTGCGATTCCGTCGTTCAAATCTTTTTCCTTTCCTGTGCTAACCTATGATACCCTATCTTTTTAGATCTTCCCCTATCATTCCACGTTCCCTCTCTGCACCATTCCAACACTCTCTTATCCTCTGCCCTTCACCTTTATTTCCCTCTCATGGCTCACATCCCCTTCTCTCACTCCCACGAATTCCCTTGTCTCTCCCTTCTTACCCTCCCTAACTTTTACTCCCCTTAACCTCAACTAACCCTCACCTCCTGTCACTTCCTTTCCCCTCCCTTCTGTCTTTCTTGACAAACTTATTTACTCCTCTTTCCCGTTGCTTCTTTCACTTTTCCTCATGCTCCTCCCAACTTTACATCTCCCCCGTCCTCCACTTTTCCTTATTATCATCCTTACGCTGCCTCTGTTCTACTCCACTTGTCACACTCGTTCCCTTTCCCGTCTCCTCTACTACTTCTGGATACCTTATTCTCGTTTTCTTCCTTTCCTTCCTCTCTTCTCTACCCACCACGAACCTTAATTCCCTCCTTGAACCTTTACAAACTCACAAGCGCACGCACGCGCGTACAAACACACGCAAACACCTAAAGTTATCCTCTATTGTGCTCCCTTCCCTCACCACCCATTACCATGACTATCCTATTTATTGTCCTCTATCAATGCCCCTCTTATCGTGAATCCATAACCTCCTTTCTCTTCCCCTCACTTCATTCCTCTCACAGCATCTCTTTCAACTCTCTTCCCACCCTTCTACTTGGCCTCTCTTTTGTCCTAACATTCCTTACCAAACAATTTTCCTTCTCCCTGTAAGACCTGAAATGAAACTCTTTCGTAGAAAATTTGTTTTTGGTCAAAATTTTAGCGTTCGGAGATCAGACCATGTGTACTATATGTTTTCGGGGTCGCTGAATCCGAACCCGAAGTCCATTTCAGCCCATGACGTCAGATATCCGACATAACCTCAAAAAGTCTTCACAGACACCCTAAAATGAAAATTAATGTTGGTGTAAGTGTCGGACCATATTATATGTTTTTCAGGTCGCTGGAACCGAATCCGGAGTTCATTTTATTTCGTCACATCAGGTTTTCGACATAACCTCAAAAAGTCTTCACAGACACCTTAATGTGAAAAATAATGCTGGTATGATTGCTAGATCATGTTATTTGTGTTTCGAATCGCTGAAACTGGATCCAAAGTCCATTTCACCTTATCTCTTCAGGTTTTTGACATAATCTCGAAAAGTCTCGACAGACACCCTAAAATGAAAATTAATGTTGGTATGAGTGCCGGACCATATTATATGTTTTTCGGGTTGCTAAACCCGGATCCGGAGTTCATTTTACCTCGTCGCATAATATTCTCAACATAACCTCAAAAAGTCCCCATATGCACCATAAAATGAAAAGTAACGCTTGCCTAAATGCCGGACCATATTATATGTTTCTTTGGGTCGCTGAAACCGAATCCGGAGTTCATTTTATTTCGTCACATCAGGTTTTCGACATAACCTCAAAAAGTCTTCACAGACACCTTAATGTGAAAAATAATGCTGGTATGATTGCTAGATCATGTTATTTGTGTTTCGAATCGCTGAAACTGGATCCAAAGTCCATTTCACCTTATCTCTTCAGGTTTTTGACATAATCTCGAAAAGTCTCGACAGACACCCTAAAATGAAAATTAATGTTGGTATGAGTGCCGGACCATATTATATGTTTTTCGGGTTGCTAAACCCGGATCCGGAGTTCATTTTACCTCGTCGCATAATATTCTCAACATAACCTCAAAAAGTCCCCATATGCACCATAAAATGAAAAGTAACGCTTGCCTAAATGCCGGACCATATTATATGTTTCTTTGGGTCGCTGAAACCGAATACGGAGTTCATTTTATCTCCTCGCATCAGGTTTTCGACGTAACCTCAAAAAGTCTCCATAGACAACTTATTATGGAAAATAATGCTGGTCTGATTGCTAGATCATGTTATATTTGTTTTGGGGCGCTAAAATTGAATCCGAAGTTCATCCCATCACGTCAGGTTTTCGACATAACCTCAAAAAGTCTTCATAGACACCTTTAAATGAAAAGTAGTACCGGTCTGATTGCTAGATTATATTATACGTGTTTTGGATTGATGAAACTGACCAAAGTCCATCTTACCTCATGTCTTCAGGTTTTCGACATAACATGAAGATTAATGTTGGTGTGAGTGCCGGACCATATCATATGTTTTTTCGGGTTGCTGAAACCGAATCCGGAGTTCATTTTATCTCGTCGCATAGGGTTTTCGACAAAACAGCAAAAAGTCTCCACAGACACCTTAATATGAAAAGTATTGCTGATTACTTGATCAAGTTATGTCTGTGTTGAAACGCTGAAATTGAATCCGAAGTTCATTTCACCCCAGCACATTAAGTTTTCGACATAACCTCAAAAAGTCTTCAAAGACACCCTGAAATGAAAAGTGTAATGATGTTCTGAGTGCCGGACCATATTATATGCTTTTTGGGTCGCTGAAACCGAACCCGGAGTTCATTTCACCCCATCACGTCAGGTTTTTGACATAACCTCAATAAGTCTCGACAGACACCCTGTTAAAATTAATGTTTTTTCGGGTCGCTGAAGCCGAATCCGGTGTTCATTTTACCTCATTGCATAATGTTCTCGACATAACCTCAAAAAGTCTCCATATATACCATAAAATGAAAAGTAATGCTGGCCTAAGTGCCGGACCATATTACATGTTTGTTTGGGTCGCTGAAGCCGAATCTGGAGTCCATTTTATCTCCCCGCATCAGGTTTTCGACATAACCTCGAGAAGTCTTCCCAGACACCTTAATATGGAAAGTAATGCTAGATCATGATATCAGATTGCTAGATCATATTATATGTGTTTTGGAACGCTGAAATTGAATCCGAAGTTCCTTTCACCCCAGCACATTAAGTTTTCGACATAACCTCAAAAAGTCTTCAAAGACACCCTGAAATGAAAAGTGTAATGATGTTCTGAGTGCCGGACCATATTATATGCTTTTTGGGTCGCTGAAACCGAACCCGGAGTTCATTTCACCCCATCACGTCAGGTTTTTGACATAACCTCAATAAGTCTCGACAGACACCCTGTTAAAATTAATGTTTTTTCGGGTCGCTGAAGCCGAATCCGGTGTTCATTTTACCTCATTGCATAATGTTCTCGACATAACCTCAAAAAGTCTCCATATATACCATAAAATGAAAAGTAATGCTGGCCTAAGTGCCGGACCATATTACATGTTTGTTTGGGTCGCTGAAGCCGAATCTGGAGTCCATTTTATCTCCCCGCATCAGGTTTTCGACATAACCTCGAGAAGTCTTCCCAGACACCTTAATATGGAAAGTAATGCTAGATCATGATATCAGATTGCTAGATCATATTATATGTGTTTTGGAACGCTGAAATTGAATCCGAAGTTCCTTTCACCCCAGCACGTTAAGTTTTCGACATAACTTCAAAAAGTCTTTAAAGACACCCTGAAATGAAATAGTATAATGCTTTTCTGAGTGCCGGACCATATGATATGCTTTTTAGGTCGCTGAAACCGAATCAAGAGTTCATTTTACCCCATCACGTCAGGCTTTCGACATAATCTTATCTTTACTTTCTGAAGAGGCTTTCCGAGCTTATGTCCAGAATTTGACGTAGGGTAAAATGTGCTATGGATTCGGTTTCAGCGACCCAAAAAACTGTCTGGCACTCAGACTAGAATTACTGTCCATGTTAAGGTGTTTTTGAAGACTTTATGAGGTTATGTCAAAAGCCCTACGTAATGGGGTTTTTTGGACTTTGGATTCAGCGACCCCAAAAGTTTATTAAACCTGACGAATGACATCTTAGTTCAAGATTCATCTGAATAATCAGAAATGAATCTATTTTTCCAAAATTCTTCTCTTTTTCGAAATTTATTCCTTAAAGGGAAATTCAATTTATCTATTCTTGGTCAATAATTTCATCCTCTTTTGTGGAGAATTCAACTCTTCTGGATAAATTCATCTTGAAGGGTTGGAAGAGAAATTATCATTCGAAATTCAACTGTTTTGTAGAATCTTCAATTTTTAGCTCATTATAGTTAAATTCATATATTTCATTTGCCGTCTCAGAATGGATCTCTCTTAACCGAAAATTCGAATATTCCAGTTAAAGATTTATTGATTTAGTTGATAATTCATCTATTTATCTAAAAATTAAACTATCATCGTTAAAAATTTATCTTTGTTAGCTGATTTGTTTGGAAATTGAATTGTTTGTTGAAAATTTGTTTCGTCCTCTTTAGAATTGAACTTTTTTTCTTTTTGACAAGAAATTACTACGACCTGGGTGGATATCTTTTTGATTTGACTGAAAATTCAATTTTTTTTTTTTTTTTTTATCTGATACAGAATTTATTTTTCGAATTTGAACTGGACTATTCTGGTTTTGGCTGAAAAACGACCATTTTAAATTGAAATTCAACAACTTCAAGGAAAATTCGTCTTATTGTTTTGAAATTTATCTTCTTTTTTAATTTGTCCTTTTTGATTACAAAAGCAACTGTCTTGTTGAAATTTTTTTTTTCTCTCTTCTTCATATAATTTCTAGAAAATTTCACTGTTCAACTAGACAAGCAAATGCTTGGTTAAAAGATCATTTCTTAAGTTGTAAATTTACCTTCTAATTCAAATTTAAATTGTTAAATACAAAATCCAACTTTTATGATTAAATATTCTCTCTTTTAATTGGAAACCTATGTGAATTACTAGAAAACTAATATTCTTGTTTAAAAATGATATCTTCTATGTTGAGAATTCGAATTCTTGGTTTAAAGTTGAACTACTCTGTTGAAACATTTATTTGTTCAGCTTAAATTTAGCATCAACTAAAAAGTCATCTCTTTTACTAAAAATTCAACTATGTTGAAAAAAATAATTATTGTTGATCCAGAAAAATTTCGTTTGAACGGAAGATTCAACCGTTCTATTCTTGTTTGACATCCCATCTTTTTGAGTGAAACATCCAGCTATTTAAATAAAAAAATAATAAAATAAAATGTAAGAGAATTCAAATAATTTTTTTATATTTTTCATTTGAAAATTCTCAAATTTGTGCGAAATTCGAATTCTTTGGTTAAAAATCAATAAATTTCCGTCAAAAGTAATCTTATTTGGTTCAAAGTTGAACTTTATGTTCAAAAAAATTTCAAAAATCTGATTCAATTTTTTCTCTCTTTTGTTTAAAAATTTTTTGCTTCTCTTAAAAATTTGTTGTTTTTCGGTTCAAAAACAACTTTTTCATCCGAAAATCCAACTATTCTAGACTTGGTTGAAAAATTATGGTTTTCTATGGAAAATGCAACAATTTTGCGAATATTCATAATCGTTGTTAGGCAATAATCAATTCTTTCGAAAATTCATGTTTCTTAGTTATTACTTTTACTGTCTTGCTGAAAATTCGTCTCAAAATTTTTATAATTAGCTTTTTTGATCAACATTCATCTGATTAATAGGAATTTCTCTGTCAATATCTTCAGTCTGAAGTTGAACTATTTCCATGGATATATGTCATTTTTCATTCGAGTTTACCTGTTTTTGTTTGAAAATCTGAATCATTTTTGACAAATTGTTTAACAAATTTGTGAAAAACTTATTTTCCTGTTCAAACGTTAAAGATGGAAGTTAAAAATTCATCTCTTGTGTTAAAATACAAACAATTATGTCAAAACAAAATTTATTTTTAATAAAACGTCCATTTTTTCAACTTAGCAATAAACTATTCTTCTTTTTTCGTGTTTGAAATCAATATTTTCGATTAGGAGAGCCATTTTGTGTAGGAAAATTTATGAATAAATAAATAAATTGTTGAAAATTCTAGTATTTTACTGAAAATGTATCTTTCATAGTAGGAACTGAATCTTGTTGGTTGAAAATTAATTTTTAATGTTGAAAATTGAACTGCTTAGCTGAAATTTGAACTATGCTGTTGACAAATTTATTTATCGGATATTTTTATATCTTTTCCCAATAATAATACAACTATTCCGGTATAAATTCACGTATCATATTGCAAATTTGATATTTTTTTCTTATTTGAATTCCTTGTTTACAAATTTAACAATTTGGTTGAAAGTGTTACTCCTTTTTTATAAATTTATTTTTAGTTGAAAGTCCATTGCTTCAGTTGGAAATTTATTGCTTTATTTGAAAACCTGTTCCGTTGAAAGTTTTTCTCTTTTTGTAAAATGTAATTTTCCAACTGAAAATTTATCTAAGATACGAAAGTTAATAAACATATACCGAAACTAGAAAAGATCGAATTTCAACTAGAAAAAATCAATTTTCAACCAGAAATCGAGTAGTGCAACAAAATAGTTCAAGCTTCAAACAAATGGCTGAATTTTAAGCCGAAAATTGTTTTTTTCAACTAAGAAGATTAATTTTCAACAACAAATAAAGATGATCGATCGAAGGTAAAAAATTGTGATAAAAAAAAAGACTTTTCTGTAAATCGATGGATTTTCAACTAGAAAATGTTAATTCTTCTACCAAAAATGTAATGGTCCAACAAAAGTTTTAAAATCCAAGCAAATGGTCATATTTCCAACTCTGATGGGACTTTTTCAATTAAGAAGAAATATTTTCTAACATATTGTGACGCGTTCCGAAGAAAGGGACCTAAGAGCGAAAACGCTGATTTTAGGGGAGAAGGGAAATAACAGGCGATAGCTGGACAGGCTTCAGCTGGAACGTCCATTTTTTAATTGCAATAGCTCAAAAAATACTCGACGAAAAAATTTTATATTTACGAATAATTAGAAAGCAACCCGCAATCAATATAAAACGACCATAATCCTGAAATTGATTTTTTTGCTCTTAGGTCCCCTTCTTCGGAGCATGTCATATAGAAAAGTTGTCAACCAAATGCATAAATTCCTGACCAAATAATTAGAATGCTCTGAAAAAAATATGAAATTTCAATAAAAGAGATAAATCTTCCACAAGCAAATTGTTTTATAGTTCAATCCTGAACCAGAACCAAAAATTTTCAACCATAAATATCAAATTTCCACCATAAGAAGAAGATTTTTTATTTAAATATAAACAGTTCCACCAAAAATGAGATGAAATTTCCAACAGAATACGACGAATTTTTTTGTTACGTCATCATCAGCCAGAATAAATTGATATGCAACCAAACAGTTGCATTTTTTAATGAAGTAGATGAATTTTCATACCAAGAAGATTTACTTGTGATAAGAAGAAAGATTATCAACAAAATGCATCAGTTTTCTACTGGAAACAATACATTTTGGAACTTTCCGAATTCCCAAGAATTTTTTATATAATTTTTCATATAACTGTATTTCGGCAAATTAATTTATGTTGATCTGTGCTCGGATGGAGTAGATCCCTTATTTATTTCTTATATATTCTGATGATAATTTAGTTCAGAAGTCAATTTTTTGCTGGAAGATTCAATTATTTTCTGCAAAAATTCTTCTTTTCGACTTGGAAATTCAACAATTTCACTGTAGTTTTCAGTTTTACTTAACTGAACAATTTTTAAATGGAACATTTAATTATTTTGCTTGTCATCCTTTTTTGAAAAATCATCTCTCGAGGAATAAACTGTTTTGTTGAAAATAATCATTTTAAGTGAAAATTTACAGTAGTGTTGTCATTTCATAGTTATGAATTAATATGTTTCTTATTCAGAATAGAAATATGTTTTCTTGTCAAATATTAACTAAATTATCAGAAAAATGATATTTTGTATAGAATGTTTTCTTTTCATTTCCGAATATTTTTTTACGGGTAAAATTTCATTTTTTTTAACTGGAAATGCAACTTTTCAGCTGGAAAATGATTTTTACCGCATCAGATTATTTGAGAATTCAATTTTTTAAATTCAAAAATTCAATCCCTTAGTTTTGAGGTAAGATATTTTGTTAAAAAGTCATCCTTTTTATTTGATATATAATCTGCTTTAGTTAATGAATAGACCACTTTGTTCGGAATTCGTTTTTTTAAATTGAATTCAATTATTTTCGATCAAAGATAAGAATCTTCGTTGGTAGAAAAATAATTTTTTCCCATTGAAAATTTATTATTCAAAATAATACTCAACTCTACCAATAGTGATTGAAAATGTAAATATTTTATAAGAAATTCGTCTTTTTGTTTTGAAAATCCAATATTTCGGAAGTATTTATTTTTCTTTGCAAATGCATTTCTCTTGGTAGAAATGCTATCTTTATTAGTTGAAATGCAATTATTTAATTCCAAATTAATCTTTTTCAGTAGTAAACAAATCATTTTGGCAGCACTTCCAAATTATGTAGTTTAAAATTAAATTATTTGCTTTGAAAAGAATTTGTCCTCTGAAAAGTCTTTTTTTTTAAATATTAATCTCTTGCAGTTGAACGTTGAACAACTTTATTAAAAATTGGTATTTTTTGAAATAAATCAAATTATTTTTGATGGAAAATTGAAATCTTCTTCAGTAAGATAATCGTTCTCTTTTCAAGAATAATTATATGAACTAATATTAACTCAATTCTAATTGTGTTTTTGGAAATGAAACTATTTTTCATAAGATTATTATTTTCACTTCGTTTGGACATTAAAGTTCCTATAAAATTTTAATAATTCATGTATGATTGAAGGAAGATTATTTAATTGGAATTTACATCTTCTGGTAAGAAATTAAATTGTGTAATAAAAATTCAATCATCTTTTTTGGCATTTATATTTTCGAGCTTAGAATGCAACTGTTTTATAGGAAATTCGCATTTCTGGTTTGAATTCGATTTATCAGGAGACTCTACAAATTATGAACATTGCCCTCCCGATGCACATAAACACTTCTACTGAAGAGTGCAAATCAAATTTTTAAAAGAGTCGTCAAAGCGAGGCCAGTTTCGTAAATTTAGAGAAATTTCTCGGAAAATTGGAGTTTCCAGGAAGGAACAAAGAAAAGTTTACTAAACTGAAAAGAACAATAATGGGAATAAAAAAAAAGGATTTTTTTTGAACAATTATTTCCATGTTCAAAATAATATTCTTGATCAATTGAATTTATGATGCTCCATCAGAATTTTTATAGACGACAAAACTCTTTGTCAGAGACTTTTTTTTCGCTGACCAAGTCAAGCTCGACAGATTATGGAAACGTGTCAAGCACGTAAAGTGTTTGGCACGTTAGCTCTTTTTGAATTTTTACTTCATCTTGAGCAAACTTTATAACCGCTGTTAATAAAAATTTTATTTTATTTCTATCTTTGCTATTTCAATTTTTATTAAAAATAGGATTGAAGTACATTATAAATATCAAAAAATTCGTAAGAATCAGTGTAAGCGATTTGGAAAAGTAACTGGAATCAAGAATTTGAACTTATAGAAAAGAAATGAAAAAAAAATCCGCAAGAATTCCGGAGGTTGAAGAGTCAATTCAAAAAGTTACAAAAAAATCCGAAACAATCTGAGGAAATTTCAACGAATAAAGAAGATTTCAGGAAATTTGAAATCAATACGTACCAAATATTTAAAAAAATCGAAGAGAACGAATTAAAATTATAAAAACTATAAATTGAAGAAATTAAATACAACTTTTTGTACAATAGTTCCGAACTCCCCACTCCTCTGGGACTCGAACCCAGGACCTCTCGTTATACAGACGAATGCTCTCCCGACTGAGCTACGGCGCGGTCCATCGATCCTCTTCTCACAGAAAGTATACGCTCCCTAGCTTCACACATGTATACACAATAACAGAAGTTTATTCTGAGATTCTCATTTTGGGGAGTTCATTTTTTAGGAACGTTAATTTTTAACCAAAAGAATAAATAATAATCTTATGAAAAATAGTAACATTTTCAAACACAATTAGAACAGTTAAGCATCAATTCAAATAATAAATCTTCCAAAAATAATGATTTTCTAACTGGAGAAGATTTCGATTTCAAGTCGAAAATAATTTGATGAAATTCGAAAAATATCAATTTTTAATAAAGAAGTTCAATTTTCAACTATAACGGATTTTTACATTCTCATCAGAGAAGGTATCAGATTTGTGTAGAATTTGACCCGTAAAATTTGACGCCCCCGTTTTTGTCAAATGTCTACGTTTTGAGATCCCCTGAACCCGAAAAACCGCTTTTTAAGAATATGTCTGTCTGTCTGTCTATCTGTCTGTCTGTATGTATGTATGTATGTACGTATGTCTGTATGTATGTATGTCTGTCTGTTAGCACGATAACTTTC
>WSXT02215552.1:0-49435 GCA_011762715.2 Neuroterus valhalla | reverse complement strand
CTGTACTGAGACAAGATCCCACGGGAGATGCAACTTTTGCCTATACTCAGGTGCCCCTATGTAACTCGAGGGTTACAATATATATATATTCCTTTCACACGAAATCCACTCTCAAGGACTCATTGACGGCTTCATATTTCTATAAGGAAACTTTATCTAGCGTCAACATTTAATGTGCGCATTAACAAATTTCATGAATAAACACAAGTTTTCGAAAAATACCAACCGGTAGATCTTGGTTTTCTGACAAAATTATTAGCTCACAATTTTTCAATGTCTGCTTCTTATCAAACTTTGTGAGCAAACAATGATTGTTGAATCTCATGTACGATTTCCCAAGCAGATTCACAATATCAGTACTTTAGGCATATCATTTTTGAAAAATAAGCAAGGTCATTTGGGCCCTTCAGAACCGAGGTGATCCACATTATACCCATTGTTCTGTACCTCGGAATCTAATCCTTCCTTGTAAGACTTGTTTTTGCCATGAAAGGGTAGATTGCCGTATGAAAGATGTCTCCTAGATAATCTTGTTCACGGAAATGGTTTCCTAAATGCTCCATTCTAAGGTTTACAAGTACATCACAATCACAAGAGATGTGATATGCCTCTTTTCTCACGAAAGACACATTCACGACAGCGATAATCAATACCAATTTTATTAAAAATCAGGTCTTCCTTCAGACGTATGTGGAGCAAAACATTTATAATAGTATTTTTGCCTTTTTCCTCTCCATTTCCAGGAGTTTCAAGGCTTTTCTTGAACATGGTTCTTTGATTATCTTTTCGGGTTATATCATTCCTTCAACGATAATCCAATATCAAGCGTTTTTCTACATGACTGTGATCTGATAGGGATGTCTTGAAGGAAACGTGTCTACCTTCAACCGTTCGCTGAAGGATACAGATTACAAAGTTACGCTAATAACTTCTTAGGATCCAGTTGTCACAAAGATAGGTGCATATCCGAAATTCTAAATAATCAAATAAGTGGTCACGAGGTAGTCTGAAAGGTTATCACCCTTTATAGTTGATGTCCTCACTATTCCATATTGTATACAATATAATACAATACAATATAATATATAATATAATACAATATAATAATGTGAATTCGCGTAACATCCTATGACCAGTGGCCATCCCTTCAAGTAACAATTATCAACTAATCATCTACAACCCTTTGATGGTGGTGGTCCTCGAGAATAAAACGACCAAAACAAAACGCTTGAGGTTTGTTGCTGTTGACAGTTGCTAAGGCAACAGCAGCGTAACATTAGGAAGGCAGCGCTCCCTGACTGAGAGAACCGTCGTCATGAATGGAGAGCGTATTACACACCCACAATTTACAGAAGGTCTAAGGACAGTTTAAGAGACCAGTGTATCTTGCACTCCCTGGATCCGCTGAACTGCAGTTTAGCGCATCTAAGTCACCTATGAGTGCCACTGTTGTACAAAACTACATTCTACGTATCAATGGACCTGGCAGGTTTGGAAGGGTCCTTGGAATCGTGTTCCGAATTTCGGTATTACCACACAAATTCTAGGTGTGTGTGGGCTGTATTTCCAGCCCCCTACTCTTAGGGACTTTTCAGAAGGACACGGGATGTTTCCAGGACGCTCGCACTCGGCGCGAGAACTCATTGAGAGCGACACGTATTTTTAAACTTTATTTTGACTACGCGAATAAACGCAGTTTTGTTGATTGTTACATTCTAATTCGAACTCGTTTTTTGTGTTCACCCAACCACTAGCGCAACTATCATAGATTTCGACTCTAATCCGAAACAAATCGATATCCTCGTTTCCAGTCTCTTCCATAGCTCTAAACCACAGACAGTTCCAAAAGTTTCAGTTTTCTCTTCATATTTCGTCGGAGCAGATGACGGCCCTAATGTTGTCTTCAAACCTTGAAGAAATATACTCAGGTTTGAATCCAGCAATCTAAATCTCAAGAACTTCCTCTTTAGCCGTCGCTTGCCTCGCATCGAATTTTTCCTGCTATGAATTCCCCGGGACCATGCCCAGCTTCAAGAACTCTTCAAGGCAAGAGTGTAGGAGTCACTTGAGTCAATCACCCTTCCCATCTTAGTCTTTTTATAAAATGTGCTTTCCATCAAGTCGAGCTCTTTTAAAAGTCCTTCTTTTGAGAAGTTACTTCGCCTTACAACAAAAGTTTTTCGTGTTGATACTTCTTCTTGGCAGTACTGATATACTCTGCTATTCCAGGGGCCTTCTTGTATCCAGTAGTCACTTATGTTTACGTCGTTTATGAGTCCATCACAAGCCTTCGAGAGGGAATGGGAAAGGGAATCGAACTCTTCCTTTAAATGCCATCCTCTTGGGAAAGGGGTTTTCGTAGAGGATGCCACAAAGGTTTTCCCTCCATGTGTTTGTTTGATATCATTGCATCCTTGAGCAGATTCCATATTAATCTCAAGAGTGGTTTCGTAAACAAACGGTTGGTCTTAACAGAGCGCAAGGACACCGTTCTAAGACACCACTTCCTGGTGCCAATTAGCCCTAGGCACATTTTTTTCTACTCCTGGGCTAAGGGTGGAACTGGAAGTCAAGGGCTGCTCAACAGTCGCTTCCTTTTTTAATCAATATAGATACTATACACTTTATTAACCGAAAACTACATTCCTAAATAAAGCATCATGCTCTGATGTTCAGGTCATCGTCATTTTTAAGAGTCACAGGCCTCCCCCAGCGCGGCCGAGTCCAAACTGGGCCGACTCAATGGGAAGCGAAAACTAATGCTTGAGCGCGATTTGACAATGCGTATCAAACTTCAGGAACTCCATAGACCTATAGAAACATAAGGATCTTTGAAGAATTTCTGCTGATTTTGTAGGACTTTTGGAATATCAACGTACTCTAAAGATCTGACAGCTTTTCAAGAGAAGGTAAAAATTATTGAGAACTCCGACATACGGAATCGCAAGAGATTTGTACAGGAATTCGGTACCTTCCGAGGATTTCACGGGAATTCCTAGAATTTCTACGAAACTTCGGAAGATCAATGAAGCAGTATCAAAGTTTGAGGAACTTCTAAGGATTCCATGAAATGAATTGAAGGATTCAAATCTTAAAGGATTTGAGAGGATGAACAGTTTCGATAGCTATTCTGGATGGTATGCAAAATTTTGAGATGAGGAATATATTTCAAATATATGATATTTATATACGAACAATATCGAGAAAGAGCGGAAAGGTATAATATGTGAAACGGAAAATCTCTGTTAAAAGCTGATCATAAGAAGACACGTATTCCATTATGTTTAACAATTGATGTTTACAATTCTAATTGCTCTTTTTGACTTCTAGATATTCTATTTACACTGACACGTCTCTTCACATGTTGCCAATGTCAAGTATTACAAGGCTTCACAAAGTGATGATATAGTTGATGAACCAGGTAGCGATTAGTATATATTCCCGTGGGAATGTTCTCAATTCATTAGTCTTTTTTGTCCAAATCCAAGAAGAAGAAATTATGTTCCTGTTTGCATTTCTACTGCTGACCTCTGTATTTTTCATCGATTTAAGTGGTATGTCTACTCAATATCACATGATCCTCTAAAATTTCGGAAATCATACCTCGAACTCAAAAATACTTGATGAACGTCGAAATGGAAAATGAATGATACTTGATTTGACACTTTTTAATTTTGAAGAAAGTTCGATCGGTTCGACTATATTTCAACCTTTATTACTTCCGAATTTACGAGCCCGATTTTCATACTGACGCAAAGTGAGGTTAAAAGTTTTTTCGACCAATCATTCCAGGGTTAAGTTGATAAGAATTGATCACGTTGATTGATTCAGATGTCCTTTGAATTTCATTGATAGGTCATAAGATGTTAGCCCTAATATACAAATTTTAGATTGAGGCAACTTTTCAAGACTTTATTAGCCAAGTTGTAATTTTTCAAGGCGTACAGAGTGAACAATGGATTCAGACTTCTGAAAATTTACAGTAGGAATCGGTAAATTTGTACAGATTTATTCGAAGAGTATATAAACAGTTGTCTGTTGAGAATGACGTCACTGATATGACGCACTAACGAGTCAAATTTTTTATGTTCATTTGATTGAGAAGATGTAAGTTGTAAAGATAAAGAAAAGAAGGTTAAGACGCTCGGAAGACGCAGATGTTGTAAAGATGCGCAGAGAACGGTCAAGATATTTAGAATGACGGAAAAGAACATTTGAATAACGAAAGCGAAGATATTTGGATAGACGTATTGTTAAACAGTAGGAGTGACGTATGGAAGAATAAAGTAAGAACGACGATTCACATAAGGGGCCCTTCAATTTTTACGTAACGAAATTTCATACAAATTTCTACCCCCACCTTCCCCTTATGAAACGCGATTTTCCGACTTTTCTTGTAGTTTTTAACCAGTGTGTAACACTAGGCTAGACCCCCTCCCCCTTTAGGTGCGTTACCCAATATTTGAAGAGCCCCTGAGGGAGATCGACGGTTTCAAAAGAAATAAAAGGATTAACAGAACATGACTGAGTATGTGTAGACAAAACATAAATACTGAAATTAGGTAATAAGACAACAAAAACTACAGACACGTTGACGGAAAATATGAGTTTGAAGACAATAGACTTTTTATTATTCAGAGATTACGACGGATTATGATCGTAAAATAAAGGAATGGTTAGGTGACAATATTCGACAGGACGGCCGGTTAGAGGAAAATAGGTCGTCAGCGTAAGGTTTCAGTACGATTCAGGAGACGGGCCTAGGCCATTCATTTTTCGGCCCCTTCGAGTAAAGATGTAAAAGATGTGAACGTTTTTTGTTTTGTTTAGAATAGATTTGGTAATTGAATTTTGGCATTGTATCATTTAACCCTCAATTCCAACTATATATCTATTCATCTGCTGATTGCTGTCTTATCTGTTAACTTTATTATGTAAATAACCTTTTACAGGCCTTCGAATTTGTCCCTCTATAAGAAAAAAACCTACCTTCATATTGTGTATGATTTGAGACGCCTTTATGTAAACATTTGGTAAAAGTTTCGAAATCGATATGAGTATAACGCTGAAGAAATGAAAAGTCAATGTACCACAAGGTTATCTCTTTGCCTCATTCTAATTTTCGTCTTTTTTACATCTATTTTCAGGCGCAAATTAAAAATTTACGGCTCCAGTAGTTCTTTCAAAAAATGAAGTTTTAGACACGGAGTGCTCACTGGGCGTCAAGCTAGCAGCTCCAATACATAAAAATTAGTTGAAAAGGAAAAAAACAACGCCATATTTTACGGCTTTCTAACGGCTCTTGAATGTACTGAATTCCAATTTTCCAGAAACAACCCTTCATGGTCGAACCAACCCTAAAATATAAAAAAATGCTATTTTCAAACAATATTCTTAGCTATACTTTAGAGCATTGCAATTATCTAACGCATTGAAAATATTTTGAAAAGAAAAACAACTACGCCATATTTAACAGCTATTTTACGGCTCTTTGATGTAATGAATGAAACGTTTCCAAAAACAACCCTTCATGGTCAAAACGAACCGTCATAATTAAAACCTGCTTTTTCAAAAAATATTCGTTTTGAGCATGAATGATTGTTTCTGGAAAATTCAAATTTAATACTTTAGAGAGCCGTAAAATAGCCATAAAATATAGCCAAGGATCTTGGTTGAAAAAAGCAGGTTTCATATTTGAGTATAAGTTTTGACCATGAAGAGCTGTTTTTGGAAAATTGCAATTAAGTACATTTAGGAGCCGTAAAATAACCGTAAAATATAGTAAGGAAAAAAGTTGTAAAATATGGCCGAAAATATTTGTTGAAAAAGGCAGGTTTTTGATTTGAGAGTCGGTTTTCACCATAAAGGGTTGTTTTTGAAGAATTGAAATTTAGTACTTTAGAGGGCCGTAAAATAGCCATAAAATATAGCCAAGGATCTTGGTTGAAAAAAGCAGGTTTCATATTTGAGTATAAGTCATGACCATGAAGAGCTGTTTTTGAAAAATTGCAATTAAGTACATTTAGGAGCCGTAAAATAACCGTGAAATATAGTAAGGAAAATAGCCTTAAAATATGGCCAAAAATATTTGTTGAAAAAGGCAGGTTTTTCATTTGAGAGTCGGTTTTCACCATGAAGGGTTGTTTTTGAAGAATTGAAATTTAGTACTTTATAGGGCCGTAAAATAGCCGTAAAATATGGCAAAGAATATTTCTTGAAAAAAGCAGGTTTTTATTTGAGGGTCAGTTTTCACCATGAAGGGTTGTTTTTGGAAAATTCAAATTTAGTACTTTAGAGAGACGTAAAATGGCCGTGAAATATGGCAAAGAATATTTGTTGAAAGAAAAAGGTTTTTCATTTTTGGGTCGGTTTTGACCATGAAGGGTTGTTTTTGCAAATTTGAAATTTATTACTCAAGGGAGCCGTAAAATAGCCGTAAAATATGGCACGCAATATTTGTTGAAAAAAGCCGGTTTTCTATTTTAGGGTTGGCTCTGACCATGAAGGGTTGTTTTTGGAAAATTGGCATTCAGTTCTTTAGAGAGCCGTAAAATAGCCGTGAAATATGATGAAGAACATTTGTTGAATAAAACAGTTTTTTTTGCGTGACGGTCGGTTTTCATCATGAAGGCTTGTCTTTGGGAAATTGAAATTTAGTACATCAGGGAACCGTAAAATCGCCGTAAAATATGGCCGAAATATTGTTTCGTTATTGCTATTGTTGTTTTCGAAAAATTGAAATTTAGTACTTTAGAGAGCCGTAAAATAGCCGCAAAATATGGTAAGGAATATTTGTTGAAAAAAGCAGGTTTTTTATTTGAGGGTTGGCTTTGACCGTTAAGGGTTGTCTTTGGAAAATCAAAATTCAGTACTTTAGAGAACCGTAAAATGGCCGTAGAATATGGCAAAGAATATTTGTTGAAAGAAACAGGTTTTTCATTTTTGGGTCGGTTTTGACCATGAAGGGTTGTTTTTGGAAATTTATTACTTTAGAGAGCCCTAAAATAGCCGTAAAATATGGCAAAGAATATTTGTTGAAAGCAACAGGTTCTTCATTTTTGAGTCGGTTTTGACCATGAAGGGTTGTTTTTGGAAATTTATTTCTTTAGAGAGCCCTAAAATAGCCGTAAAATATGGCAAAAAATATATTTTGAAAAACGAGGGTTCTTCATTTGAGGGTCGGTTTTTCATTTAAGGGTCGGTTTTCACCATGAAGGCTTGTTTTTGGAAAATTTAAATTTAGTACTTTAGAGAGCCATACAATAGCCGTAAAATTTTGCAAAGAATATTTGTTGAAAAAAGCAGGTTTTCTTTCTGAGGGTCGGTTTTCACCATAAAGGGTTATTTTCAGAAAATTGAAATTTTGTACTCTATTGAGTTGTAAAATATGGCAAAGAATTCCAGTTGAAAAAAGCAGGTTGTTTATTTGAGGGTCGATTTTTACTATGAAGAGTTGTTTTTGGAAAATTGAAATTCAGTACCTACTTAATTGAGCCGTAAAAAAAGCCGTAAAATGTGGTTTAGAATATCTGTTGAAAAAAAGGTTTTTTATTTGAGGGTCGTTTTTTACCACGTCTTTGGAATATTGCAATTTAGTAGATCAGAGAGCCGCAAAATATAGCAGATAATATTTGTTGAAAAAGGCAGGTTTTACATCTGGGGGTCGGTTTTGACTATGGAGGTTTCTTTTTTGAAAATTGAAATTTAGTATTTAGAAAGCCGTAATACAGCCGTACAATGTGGCCAAGAATATTTTTTGAGAAAAGAAGGTTTTTCATTTAAGGATCAGTTTTCACCATGAAGGGTTGTTTTTGAAAAATTGAAATTTAGTACTCTAGAGAGCCACAAAATAGCCGAAAAATAATATTTGTTGAAAGAAGCAGGTTTTATTTTTGGGGGTCGGTTTTTACCATGAAGGGTTGTTTATGAAAAATTGAAATTTAGTACTTTAGAGAGCTATAGAATAGCCGAAAAATATGGCAAAGAATTTAAGTTGAAAAATGCAGGTTGTTTCTTTGAGGGTCGTTTTTTACCACGTCTTTGGAATATTGCAATTTAGTAGATCAGAGAGCCGCAAAATATAGCAGAAAATATTTGTTGAAAAAGGCAGGTTTTACATCTGGGGGTCAGTTTTCACTATGAAGGGTTGTTTTTGAAAAATTGAAATTTAGTACTCTAGAGAGCCATAAAATAGCCGAAAAATATGGCAAGG
The DNA here is from genome assembly GCA_011762715.2 of Neuroterus valhalla. Lineage (NCBI taxonomy): Eukaryota > Metazoa > Arthropoda > Insecta > Hymenoptera > Cynipidae > Neuroterus > Neuroterus valhalla. The sequence goes on along the minus strand of WSXT02215552.1, from coordinate 41,223 downwards.
AATATTTGTTGAAAAAAGCAGGTTTTATATTTGAGGGTCAAATTTCACCATGAAGGGTTGTTTTTGGAAAATTGAAATTTAGTACTTGAGAGAGCCGTAAAATATCCGTAAAATATGGCAAAGTATATTTGTTGAGAAAAGCAGGTTTTCTTTCTGAGGGTCGGTTTTCACCATAAAGGGTTATTTTCAGAAAATTGAAATTTTGTACTCTATTGAGTTGTAAAATATGGCAAAGAATTCCAGTTGAAAAAAGCAGGTTGTTTATTTGAGGGTCGATTTTTACTATGAAGAGTTGTTTTTGGAAAATTGAAATTCAGTACCTACTTGATTGAGCCGTAAAATAGCCGTAAAATGTGGTTAAGAATATCTGTTGAAAAAAAGGTTTTTTATTTGAGGGTCGTTTTTAGCCATGTCTTTGGAATATTGCAATTTAGTAGATCAGAGAGCCGCAAAATATAGCACAAAATATTTGTTGAAAAAGGCAGGTTTTACATCTGGAGTTCGGTTTTGACCATGAAGTTTTCTTTTGGGAAAATTGAAATTTAGTACTTTAGAAAGCCGTGAAACAGCCGTAAAATATGGCCAAGAATATTTCTTGGATAAAACAGGTTTTATATATGATGGTTCGTTTTTAACATGAAGGGTCGTTCTTGGAAAATTAATTTTTTTGACAAATTCAAGGGTTATTTTGTGATGTTTTGTAGAGCCACAACATAGCCATAAAGTATGGTTGAGAATATTTGTTAAAAAGCAGGTTTCATGTATGATGGTTCGTTTTGAACGGAAAGGGCTGTTTCTGGAAAATTGCAATTTAGTACATAAAGAGCCTTTAATAATGACAAAGAAGATTCGTTGAAAAAAAGCGGGTTTCATTTTTGAGGGTTGCCTCTGACCATGAAGGGTTGTTTTTGGCAAATTGAAATTAGGCTTATTAGAGAGCCGTAGAAATATGGCGTGGTTGTTTTCCATTTAAACACATTTTTTATGTGTTGGAGGTGCTAGCTTGACGCCCAGTGAACACCCTATGCCTAAAAATTCATTTTTTGAAAGAACTAATGGTGCCGTAAGTTTTTATTTGCGTCTAACAATAGCTGTAAACAAGCCATAAATTATGGTGAGGAAAAATGGAGGAATGAAAGGTTAATTTGAAGTTAAGAGAGAAGTAGGAGAATTTGGAACGTAGGGTGAGATATTGAGTGTGTGACATTGTAGGCAAGGAAAGGAAAATTTAAAGTAAGGGATCATAGTGGGATGAAGAACAGAATCAAGGGATTGTAGGAATGTGAGAGGACAGCGGGGGAAGATAGGAGTGGGTCAAGTAGAATTGGATGAGATCACTTCAAATCGCTTACAGTGGGTGATAATTTTCATGAACATCAATCTTGATTTCTTTTTCCAGAATCTAATAAAGACCCAACCTGGACTTTCGATTATTATGGTAAAACTGCTGGAGTGTGGCAAGATGAGCATCATCAAGTGCATGACATTGCGTTTCATCCAAATAATAATATACCAAGTTCCAGAACTCGCTCACAAATACGGGCCGAGATCTTTATAGATTATGCAGCAGGATTATATTTCTTCGTCTGGCAGGCGCGTGGAGGCGTGAAAATGGCACTTGAAAATTTTCCAGATTGGAATGATCTTCCAATATACGAAGATTTCTCGTATACCGTAGATGATACTTTTATTTTTGACGGTCAAATAATCGGCGTATTCGAAGATCATACAAGAAGAGTTTGCGCACTTGAGCTTAAAGAGAGGAATATTATCCCAACTGCGAATATTATTCGTCAATACGGTGTTAAAGCTGAACCAGAAAACCATGGTAACATTCGGTTCAAAGCGTTTAGATTACAATCTGGCCGTTTGATTGGAGTTGAACTTATTCCGTGATGAAATTCCCACTACTGTGAAGATTGAATCCTAGACAGACGATACAAATATTAAAACTTTGTAATAATTCCATGTTCTACACTTTATTGTTCAATAAAGCAAGCTGTCGATAATGTGCTAATTCATTCGGAAGGACCTCTCAGCTTCATAGGGGTGCTTTATCAGCATCGTATTGTTTACTGAAATTATAATGCAGACCTCTCAAGACGTTTGTTCGAATTTGGTCGTTGGATTTTTTTTTCTATTTCAAATTTCCAGAATATTCCATATACTATTAGCAAACGTCAGGAAACCGACTAAACTTTGAGGTTGTTCCGTGCAGAGTATCCAGTTCAACGCAGGCCGTGGAGCTTCCTTTTACCTCGTCCCAAATCTGCTCTTCCGAGTGACTCCCCACTGCCCCTATGGAATTCTCTTCGGTTGTCCTTCCAAGGTCAAGGACCTCGACATTGACGTGAAGAACGACCTAAGGCACGTTATTGCTGTAGCATTATGCGTCCTTGATGCTAGAGGTAGGTTTCTTCCTGCCCTCTGCTCCAATGTGTACCTCTTTCAAGATTTTACTGTTACTAATTAGTCACACACCCTTGACTTTGACATTAAGCGTGCCTAGGTTGAACGACCTCTTGATTCTATTGAGAACCTATCTGTGGTATTTTACGAACGGGTACTCAAAGTATCCTGGTAACTTAAAGTGTATAGCATGTACTGTTTTGTTTTTCACTTGCTGGATATCTTGGCCTCTCATCCCTTTGTTGTCCCCCTGATTCCTGCTTCAACATGAAAAATTTACCTCCTCAATCTCTTACACAAATTCTTTACTCCATTTTTGTCATAGCAAGCAGCAGAGAAAGTATCTTTACTTCTAGAGGATCTGTACTGACACTGTTTGAAACTTGTAGTAAGCAGAAAGAAATAAGTTTGAGGCCCTGAAAAGGGCCGATCTTGGTCCTGATAAGGACCAGTTGTGGAGGTAAGGGATAGGAGACGCACTCTCCTTCAAAGGGGGTCTACCTGATCCCTGATAGTGGCAGGTTGTTCCTTAAGATGCTAAAATAACTGAGACCCAAGCCACGGGATAGATATCATCGTGAGTGTCCTCATATGACCCGGCAAAGAGCGAGGACGTCGGACACGGGATTGACTCCCACTTGGACGTCCTCCTGTCAGCAGGCGTTGCCTCGAGTTTCGGGGACACCTACGCCGTTCTTTAATTTACGTAGACAGGCCCCAACCCAAAGCGAGACAGAAAGCAGAGGAGAGGAACAAGGCACCAACCATAAATGTTTGGAGCCCTGCTTCACTATTACCTACCGATATGCTGTGTTTAAAAAAAAGGGGGAACTCGTCGGCTGTCTCCCTTCGTTATATGTTTGATGAGGACCTTCGTTGGATTAGGAAAGTTGAAAGTGGGGGTTCAGGGCGACTGAGTTTGAAATAAAGTATATAAATCAATATTTCACCAGACTACCAGGCTTACTAGGGGTCGGCTACGGATCTTCTTGACAAGGCCTCGCTGACCCTGCATATACGGGGTACGAAAGCGCAATGTCCAAAAATCTGCAGAGGTGCACCCTTGCTCCTTGCAAGACCAGAGAGAACTGACTCTCGTGACACTCAGGGACCTGTATTCATGCCCCGTCCGTTGGTAGACATGCGACAGCAAAGCGAGGCATGGAGGGGACATCTGTCGATTGGTCGCCGATCAGCGCGGGACAAACCAATCGCCAGATGCCTCGAAGGTTTTCTGGGGGAAGCGTTTCAATGATTGGTGGAAATTTTATAGTACGTAGATGCGGAAGTTAGCGCGAGAAGCAGACTCACGCCTTCCAACCCGCAACCGGACAGACTATGCCCTGCTCAAAAGAGGAAAAAAAAACGTTTATGAACTTGGCTGGGTCGACGCAGAAGGAATAGAAAAACTTTAGAAATTTGAGGCAGCGTGTTGACGGCGTGCAAAAAACTCCAACTGAAGTTCTTAATATTCTTATAGATATTTTTGGAGATATGACACATTCTTAGATGACCGGCAGAGATCTGAAGTATTTTTGAGGAATCCGTAGAAATTTTACTACATTCTGGCGAATTGATAGGATATCCAAGGACTTCAAGAAATCATGAGATTGCAATAAGTTCTAGATTATACCAAAGAGATAAGAATATTCAACAAGGTTTCGAGGATGTCCAGAAGTTTAAACGAATTTGATGTGTAATGAGAAGGCATCAAAAAATAAAACGAATGTTTAAGACATAAAGAAAAATTGGGGAAATGTTTCATAAACTCCAGAGAGTCGATCAAAATGAATGAAATAGCAGGAGACTTCACGGGATTTCTGTTGATTCCACCAGATTTAGTCAGGTGCCAGTTGATTCCGGAAATTAGAAAAATTTTAGAGTAATATGAGAAGAAATAAGGGATTCCGATAAACGGTTTTGCAAAAAATTTGAAGGTAGAATAGTCAAACGATCAAGAAGATCTCCGATAACGACACAAATGTTTGAATGTTCACTAAATTTTGAATAAACAATTTAGTAAATTAAAATTGTTTCATGCGAATCCGTGGCAAACGTGACTTAAATGCACCAAATTTGAACAAATAACAGACAAAAAGAGTTCGTCAGTAATGTAATGACAGTAAACAGATTATTTGCAGTTTCATAGGCATTTTTCATGAAGGATTATCCATATCAGGTACTGAAAATAAAATTAACCTTCTTACGATATGAGGCAAATATTATTTGAGAATGAAACCGTTGTATCGTTCTTTGTTTCCTGATAACAATTGATGATTGTTTGAACGATCTCAATTAGCATATGATTCAAGATAATTTCAGATAACGAATCTTAACTCGAACCTTATCAACAAATACCTTTTTCGACTATTGAATTGAATTCGAGCTGTATTATTTTTGCGCAGTTAACTGATAATCACGAATTTCTAAACTTTGCTCCCGGACACTGATGGCGACATACTATTTCCATTTGTATTAACCAAACTTTGAACAATTCTCTCATGGATAACGCATCGATGAATAATGATTGCATTTTTCCTGTGAAATAAAACTGAAGTCACTTATCAATCATTCTTTCCTGTCAACCGATAACAATTAAACAATTAATTATTTGGTGAAGAAATTTTACTACTATGCATATTTCTCTTTTTATTATTAACGACTATGAAAATATTGAATTGAAATCGGAGTATCAGAAAGAAGATCCGAAAATCGTTATAAGCATAATTACGCTGAGAGAAAAAAGCTTGAATGTTAAAAATGTTCATCATATATAAACAGCTTCTTTGATGCATATGCCTTTGTTATTGTTATTTGCTATTATATTCAGTCGGGGGAACCTGATATGTATCATTCTTCGAAAAGCAGGTTTTGTTTCGAACATAATGAATGATTGATTGATTCAATGTGTCCCCTGAGGGTTTACATTCTTCTCGAACCTCTCCACCATTTCTTCATACACCCTACAACTACGTTAGTAGTAAGTAAGGGGGACCTACAGCTTAAGGTGGGTTCCGAGCCACCAAGAACTCCAGCCCCAAGTACTCAGAGTAACCTTTTTCTCAAGAGGTACCAGCACCACGACTTCTCGGAGATGAACACTTCCTTGCTAGCAAGTGTTCACCGTGTGGGCCGCCGAAGCTCTTCCAGAGTGCAAGGCAGGAATCGAACCCACAACCAGCCGGCGCGTGGGTCCAAAGCGCATGCCTTAGCCCCCACGATCAACTAACCACTCTTGTTTGGAACATAATGTGACTCATTAACTTTCATTATCCTTATTAGAGAAACTCTTTCGTCCGTACTGCATTCAAATCAACTGTGAATAAAATTACAAATCCTAATGAAACCATTTGTATTAACTTATTTGTTCATCAGCAATCCAATGAATACCTGAGCATTTGCATTTGCGTTGGTTATGGAGAATTATTCTGTTGTAGTTGAGTATTCAACTTCCTCATTGGAAATCTGTCTTTCTTGATCGAATTGGATTATTTTAGACAACATGGGTTCGCGCCCTAGGTTGGCCGCCATGTGGACACTCATCTCACTCTCGTGAGAATAAAAATAAGTCACGAATGAAGATAAGAAAGCTATATTTATTTTACACATTACCTAGTATCTGTCATACTACAATAAATCCAATACAACAACAAACGTGAAGTTGGAGGTTAGGGTTTACGTCAACCGCTCAGTAGAAGAGTCCGAATCGTCCGACCAGGGATCCGAAAGCACATTCTCGTAGTCATAGCAATTATTTATTACACTTCCTTTTATCTTTGTTTTGTTATGTTATGTCGCACGAGCTATCTGGTTTATAACTCAAAACTGTCACGAGTGACAGTAGACCGGTAAGGCAGTCAAGTACGAGGGAGGTTTCTAGAGCCGACACGAGGTGACCACATCACCGTGGCAACCAAGAGGAGAGCTCTGATTGCTCCATGGATGAGAGTCCCGTGGAGTCAAGAACAGTCAGAGACGAAGACTCAAGTATGAACGCGGCAATACCGGTTGCCAGGGAGACACCCGGCGTGGCCCCAAGCAACGAGCTTACCGCGACTTACCGAATAGTGCGTTAAGCTTGACTCTTCAGTAAACCAGAATCGGTCATCTGCGCATGACAACCAATTCTCTATAGTCTCAAAGCTGAACGTCTTCTTCTTCTTCACGGACACTCTTAGTTCGCCCGTCCAAGGATATTGTTGTGAAGACAGAAAAGTTGAAGATCCGTCGTTTTAACGGCCAAAGATACGCTTTTAAAAAGCTATCGAATAAAAATGCCAGTGGGCAGAGGAAACATGAAAAGGCAAAGGATCAGGTGAGCCCTAAATTACTTTCCTTCTCGCTCGCCTTTGAACGGTGATTCTGTCACTCGTGATTTTGTCGTGTAATGGCGATTTCTTGAGTGGACTATTAAAGCTAAATAACCGTCATCAGTGACTGACTAGTGATTAACCGGTTCGGTTTTTAATTTTAGCTTTTCGTGCTGTCTTGAGTAGAGAGGTAGTTGTGAGTAGCTTCAGTGATGGAATACATGCGGAAAAGTCCACCACGCGGTCTGTGATAATGGCCGGCATTCGATAGGTGGACTTGTCGCCTGTACGGTTAACCACACTTGACTGCGACGGCAGTGTTTGGCCGTCTGCATTTATTCTAAATTTCACAATTACTCGTTTGATTCTTGACATGTTTATTTGTAATGATTAGGTCTCTCGGGGGTGTCGATAGGTAAAATTTATCGGGTGATAAAATGCAAGCGGGGAATTCCACCACGCGGTCAGTGAAAATGGCCGACGTTTGATAAGTGGATTTGTCGCTCGTGCAGTAATATTGCTTCGGGTGAGGACTTGGATCTCAAGTCCGAATAATCTTTCACAACCATATTGTTAATTTTGTGTAAACCAATAAATCTCTCGAACCAAGAGATGCATAATATGTCTCATTATTCTGAAGTATTTCGCCATCTGACATCACTCCTCACCACTTCGATCTCCGGTCTTCCGGTAATTCGACTTTATTAGGGATTACAAATTGAGGGGTTGAAGAGTTCGCTAGTTTTTCTTTTCCCTGTTTATCAAAGAATAAGACTAGCTGTCGCTCAACTAGGGATAGTTGAGTAACCTGAAAATCAGGTTATTATATATATATATATATACTCTAGACTCATCTACAATTGCTGCTAGATATCACCAGCCATAACGCCAATTGTCCTTGCTCCAGCTAATACTGCAACGTAGAAGCACTCTATCAATTTAGTTATTCCTTTTTTCTTTTCGGATTTTTCAAAGTAAAGCAATCCTTTGAAGATTCATTTTTTATCATAAATTTCTCATTTCAGTGAAAAATTGATCTCTTTGATAAGGATATAATTTTTTAACGAAATTTGTCTTTTAATTGAATATTTATCCATCGCATCTCTGATTGGAAACTTTATTTTCTCTTAGAAAATAGAACTATTCTGCTGAAAAAATCAATCTTCTTGTAAGTACTTCGTTTCTCTAATAAATGATGTATCATTTTGGTTAAAAATTATTTCCTGGACAAAATTTGATGGCTCTGTTCACATTTCTTCTTTCTTTCGTTACCAATTAATTTCTCAAACTACTGCAGATTTAAATATTGACCCTATGATCCCCACCATGAGAAGATTCGCGCTTAGTATTTTTCTCCTTTGATGAGGAAATATTTTCGTTACCCAAAGTGTGCACTTGCATAAGATGGTCGAGAATTTTGCAAGACGTTTCTGTCATGTCACTTGTTGGCAACATTAGTGCCTTTAGTTGACAAGTAGGATTTCTCGCTGAGGCCCTTTAAAGTTCGGTAGTAACGGGTGCATTCTGAAGCTTTTGATTCCTTCAGCTAACTAGACCAGACTTGTCATCTGCCAGGGAGAAAAAATAAACCTGTGTTCAGATAAGGATATCTCGGGCAATGTGTACTATCTCCCGAACTATCTACTTCGGAAGAAGAAGTACCTACACACGTTGCAAATATGAAATATTACAAGGCTGCTTAAAGTGAAAATATAGTTAATGAACCAGGTAGCGATAAGTATATAAAAGCGTGGAAATGTTCTATATCATTAGTCGTTTTTGTCGAAATCCAAGAAGGAGAAATGATGTTCCTGTTTGGATTTCTACTGCTGACCTCTGTGTTTTTCATCGATTTAAGTAGTATGTCTGCTTAATTTCACATGATCCTCTCGAATATTCGAAATTATACCTCGAATCCAAAAATACTTGATGAACGTACAGAGTGAATAATGATTCCAGGACTCTGAGCATATATAGTAGAAAATTGGTGAATTTGTACAGATTCATTCAAAGAGTAGATGAAGAATTGTCTGATGAGAACGACGCACAGTGGTTCCAAATGCCTAAAAGATGGCCAAAACTATGAAATGTTCATAAAAAAGGCCAAATTTTCTTACTAAGAGGTTTTTGAGGTCGCTGATTACGAATCCGATGTCAAAAACTTCAAAGACAAAATAGTGGGTCCAATGTGGTGGACGAGTATGCTGAATAAAGATTTGATTCTTTTCCAAATTGGTGTAAGGGGGTTTCCAAGGTCGCTGACTACGAATCCGGTTCCCAAAACTTCAAAAACAAAATGGCGGATCCAATATGGTGGACGAGTATGCTAAATGAAGTTTTGATTCTTTCCATAATTGTTATGAGGAAGTTTTCGAGGTCGACGATTACGAATACGGTTTCCAAAATTTCAAAAACAAAATGGCGGATCCAGTATGGTGGACGAGTATGCTGGATAAACTTTCGATCTTTTTCTAAATTGGTGTAAGGAGGTTTCCAAGGTCGCTGACTACGAATCCAGTTTCCGAAATTCCAAAAACAAAATGGCGGATCCAATATGGTGGACGAGTATGCCGCATGTAGTTTCGTTTTTTCCAAAATTAGTATGAGGGAGTTTTCGAGGCCGCCGATTGCGAATCTGGTTTCCGAAATTTCAAAAACAAAATGGCGGATCCAGTATGGTGGACGAGTATGCTGAATAAAGTTTTGATTCTTTTCCAAATTGGTGTAAGGGGATTTTCGAGGTCGCTGACTACGAATCAAGTTTCCAAAATTTCCAAAACAAAATGACGGATCCAATATGGTGGACGGGTATGCTGAATAAAGTTCTGAATCTTTTCCAAATTGGTGTGAGGAAGTTTTCAAAGTCGCCGATTACGAATCCGGTTTCCAAAATTCCAAAAACAAAATGGCGATTCCAGTATGGTGGACGAGTATGCTGAATAAAGTTTTGATTCTTTTCGAAATTAGTGTAAGGGGGTTCTCAAGGTCGCTGACTACGAATCCGGTTCCCAAAATTTTAAAACAAAATGGCGGATCTAGTATGGTGGACGAGTTTGCTGAATAAAGTTTTGATTCTTTTCAAAAATGGTGTAAGGGAGTTTTCGAGGTCGCTGTTTCGAATTTGGTATCAAAAATTTTTTAAACAAAATTGCGGATGAATTCTGTTTTGAAATCAATGTAGCCAAATGCAGTGACCCTAAAATAAGTGAATTTGAACTATGATCTGTTTACAATAATGATGAATGTTATTGGATGAAATAAAGTTGTGCACCAATTCAATATTTTAGATAAAAAGAAGTGATTCCGCATAAAAGACAAATTTTCGATGCATGTAAAGGACGAATAAGTGAATTCGTTCATAAAAATTGTTTAAAACAATGACAAATGTTGTTTCATGGAACTCTAATGTGATGTATTCTTGTTCCCCAGATAAGAATGGAAGATTCTACTGAAAAAAAAAGTTTTCGATACACAGATATGCCAAATGAAAGCATTTGTTTATAAAAATTGTTTATAACAATGGAAAATGTTGTTTCATGGAACCCTTATGTGTAATATTCTTGTTCTTCAGATGAGAATAAAAAGTTCCACTGAGAAGAAAAGTTCTCGATACACAGATATGCCGAATAAGTAAATTTGTTTATGAAATTTGTTTAAAACAATGGCGAATGTTGTTTCATGGAACTCTTATGTATAGTATTCTTGCTCTTCTGATGCAAATAAAAGATTTCACCGGGAAGAAGAGTTTTCGGTACACAAATGTGCCAAATGAAAGAACTTGTTTATAAAAATTGTTTATAACGAAGAAAATTGTTGTTCCACGGAACTCTTGTGTGCAATATTCTTGTTCTTCAGATAAAAATAAATGATTCCACAAAAGAGAAAAATTTCCTTTGCATAGATTTCCCAAATAAGTGAATTCGTTTATAAAAATTGTTTAAACTGTTAACTATAATTGTTATATGGTGCTTGTTTGCAATTATAAATTTATCTTCCACATTTTTATAACAAAACCTATGTAAGTAATACATCCGAAATCCGAAAATGCAACAGTTGACAGTTAAATCCATCAATTTGTTTATAAAAATTGACAAAATACAGGATGTCCATTTGCAAGTTTCATTTAAAAGGAACTTCACTACTTTTAGACCTTTGTGAAGAAATATCAATGAATGAGGATACGTAAGTATCGCAAATATAAGCAATTGAAAATTATAAGCTAGATAACAAATGAATAAATAACAAATTTAAAAAACGTGCACCTCTGCATTGAAGCACGATTCCTCATGAACATTTTCAGAAAAAAAGCCCTGATCCGTTGAAAATTGAGGAGTCGGCTGATTTGGGTCCCAAAAAAGTGTTTTTTCCCCCACCGTAGTGCCGCAGCGGCAGCTGAGCGGGCCAAAATTACCAAATAAATATTCACGTCAATGGCAAGGTTGCAAGAAGTTGCAGCTAATTTTTTGATATGTGCTAGAAAGGTCTTCAGTCGACTTTTCAAAAGAAAAACGGAAGCGGTTGATCGCGGTAAAATTATTTGTGAATATTTCCATCAACGACTGCTAGCTGAAAATATAAGATCATACGATATAAAGTTTATAATTATTTTTATTAAAAATCTTTTTTCGAGTTTCTGTTTGTTTCATCCAATTACAGAATTACACGACTTCTGTAACAAACAATTTATTAACGCTTGGAGAGCGTGACATTTCACGTCTAGGAAGCGCAACTCTAGAGAAAGCCAAAGAACATTATAAAAAGATTCAGACTCTCTTTTCCGCTTTTCCGAGGTCTAAAAATAATAATAAGTAAATGCGAACTCTAGAAAACCATTTTTAAACAGCTGGTTAACGATCTCTACTTGTATTTTTGATCCCTCAAAATGGGTGCCAAAGCACGATCGAATATGATGATTATTTCGAAAGTTATCAAACTCACAGAATATTTTCAATATTTTTTGTGCGATCAGAATTGGAATTTTTGTTTTTTTGAGAAAATTCAAAAAGTTGTATTCGCGATCTTGTAGGGCTCCAGAGAAGAAACATTTTTATTCTTCGACTTTCTTCTACTTCTTACGCTATTTGGTTAATAATTCTCTTTTCCTTTTATATTTTTTAATTCTGAAAATACCATAACTAGGACACTCAAAACAAGGTCATGAGATGGCATGTTTCTCGTAAATAAAATATCGTTTTCTCTTAATCGCACGAGTGACTTTCTTTATTAGGAATTCCAAGACATTAGGGTGAGCGATATCTAAATTGGGGAAGGGGGGATTACGTTTAATGGAAGCACATGGCCAGGGCCATGTTTCTAGAGTAACAATTCAAAGCAGTGAGTCAAGCAGAACAAAAGATGGTGGGATTAAAGCAATTAGGGGCAATCTTATTTACCCTAAGCGGGCTCGAACGCACTGCCGACACTCCCCAGGCAGGCAGTTATGAAAAGACGAATATTCAGCAATTTACATGATTTTAAAGGATTTCGGGAGCTACAATTTCATGTAATCCATCCGAGCCATACGGCACACGAGGGCAGCTGACAGCAAGACACAAAATCGGGAAAGCTAAGAAAGTAACAGAAAACTTTAACGGAAAAAGGGGCTAAATTTGAGGCTCATGGGACCAGAGGGGCCCTGATTTTCCCACTTCGTAATTATTACAATTAATGAAATTCAAAAAAAGCTCTTGGAAACCCGCGAGGTCCCACGTCGTCAGGCAGCAAAACTAATTCTATAAGACATCACTAAACCAAAGAAAAGCCTGGTCACATGAATTCTGTAAGCCTTCTACTTACAAAGCACAACTGACCTTACCTCTGCGATACAAGAAACTGACCCTAAATACACGACTCTACACGAACAAAGTTTCAAAGTTGTAAATCGCGAAGAAAAGAAAACCGAGACGTTCCGTTCTGGCACGAGGCTGCGGGACGAAAGTGAACGTGACAGGTAGAGACTTGAGCGCGTAGTCCCGACTCCTTTGGGCGGGCCTCCAGTGGCGAGCGCTGATTGGCTGCTTCCGTTGCGCTGCCGTTGGATTGGTGAGTCCGCGCTGCTGGCCTTTTCTGCTGTCGCCACGTCACTGTTGTGCAGGAGCGGCTTCGTAAATGGAGCCTGTAAACGTTACTCGTAAGGTTCTAGCCTTGTTGAACTTCTGGAAGTCAGCGTATTCATATGGAAAATATAAGTAAAGGGCATGGAGGAGAAGCCTATTTCACAAAGGCAGGACGTGTGTAACTGTTTACAAAACAGTTCTTTGCAAGCGTCAGGGAACCGGCTCAACTTTGAGGTGTGCCTTGCGAAGTATCCAGTTCAAAGCAGGCCGTCGAGCTTACTTTGACCTCGTACCAAATCTGCTCTTCGCAGCGACCCCCCTACTGCCCTTTTGAAATTTTCTTGGTATGTCATTTCGAAGTCAAGGACCTCGACATTGACGTAAGAAACAACCTTATGCACGTTCTTGCTGTAGCGTTATGTATCCTTGACGCAAGAGGTAAGTTTTATCCTGCCCTCTGCTCCACTGTATACCTTTATCAAGATTTTACTGTTACTGATTACCCGCACACCCTTGACTTGGACATCAAGTGTGCCCGGGTTGGCTGACCTCTTGATGCTATTGGAGAGCTCAGGGTCGTTCAAACGCTCGGCTCCCTTTGTTGAAACAGGCCATGTCTGGGCTGCACTTTAAACTTCCTTTTTTCAGTTGGCCTACCAGCAGGTTTTCTCTATTCCAGAGAACGCCCAGCTCTAGGTGAATGTAGCTTCTTCCAATTTCTCATCTTTTCGGGCGTGGATCCTCTAACGCTGGGCTGAAAAATACTTTCGATGGATTCATTCATCCTGTTCCCACAGTAGAAGCGGAAGTTTCTCCAGCGTTTGCATCTGTCTGCTTCTCCTCAGCAACTACCTGTAGCTTTGTACAGGCAGGTACTGCAAGTTTTCTGAAACCAGCATAAACATATTTTCATATCTTCATCAGAACGGTACCATTCTATCTTACGTCCCTTCCATCTCATCGAGTCTTTGGATCTCAATAACCCTCAATTGGTTTACTTCAAAGGTGTACTGTTCCCAATTTAGCACCAAACATGTACCTCCTCAAACTCTCTTAGAAATGCTAGACTCCGTTTTTGTCACTGTAAGTAGCAGAGAAAGTATCTTAAATTTTGAAGTATCTGTATTTAAGATATTTGTATTTCCTTGGAACCCTAACTAAGGTTTCCAAAATTCTTAAAGAAATTCTCGGAGATGTAACACATTGTAAGATGATGGACAGAGATTCGAAGTATTTCAGGGAATCCGTAGAAGTTTTACTACTTCCCTGCGATTTGATAGGATATCCGATGACTTCAAAAAAATTATGGAATCCCAATAAGCTCTGGATTTTTCCGAAGACTTGAGAGCATTCAACAAGTTTCTAAGAAATTTTAGATCTAAAAAAATATTTAGAGTGTAACGAGACGGAATCAAAGAAAAAACGAATTCTGAAGATATACAGAAATATCAGGAAAATTTTTACAAACTCCAGAAAGTTGATCGAGTTAACAGATTACAGACTTTAGACTAAGGACAGATATACAGCTTCATGAAAATCGTTTATGACTCTGGGGGTCTCAAACGTGTATATTCCATTATATCCGCGAAAGCTTATTTTTACATGAAGCCGATTCCTTCTAATTCAGAATGAGAATGTAGAAAAAGGAAAGTTATAACAGATCGATTGAGTTCTCAAACAAAAAAAAAGCTTTTTCTCGGAAATGGTGTATTTTCCTTTGAAAATTTGAAATTAAAAAGAAAAAGCATCTAGATTTCCGATCAAAAAGTTGAATAGTCTACCAAAGCATTCAGATTTCTAACCAAATAGGAATTTCCCGATTGAAAAAAGGAAAAATTTTGATTAAATCATCGAACCTAAGTGAAAAAAAGACAAAATTTCTAAACAGAATAATGGAATTCTTACCCAGAAAAAACGAATTTTCTACGAAACATTGGCATTTTGAATGGAATAGTTCGAATGATTCTTTAACCGTATGAATTTTCCAACAAATGATGACCTTTGCACCAGAAATAAGAAAATTCCGAACGAGTCTTTGCGTCTTTAATTTAACAATATAAATTTATCAACAAAAACAGTTGAAATCCCTGACGAAAAATGTCTATTTCCACGAGAGATATTTGATGAATAATACCATAAATTTCTCACTCTAATGATGAAATCTTCCACTCAATAAGATAAATTTTCAAAAAGACATTTTCGTTTTCGATTAACAAGTATTTTTATTGAAATAATTTCGGAAATAATTACAATTATCAATAAACTCATTTAAAAAAGTTTATTATAAAATATAATAAAAAATACAACCTTTCAAACAAAAATAGTAAGATTTACTTCCTTGGTTCTAATTATTGATATCTTGTCTAAGTTGAGAAACTGTAAAACCGTGTGATAGATAGGAATTTTGATGATAATAATCAGTATCATTCAAAATACCAATCATCACGTGTTTATTATTTATCTTCTGCTGCTGGCTTCCGTCGGAGTCGAGTTTGGATTCGACTCGCAGCTGCGGTTTTGCGCTGTTTTGTTTCTTTCATAGGTTCCCTCTAGTTTTGAGTCTTTCCTGTATCAACCGGCAGGAGTGGGGAGGCCGGCGTCCACGCTCTCCTCCAGCCAGGGCTGGCGCTCGCTTCTCTCCTGCAGTCAGTTCCTTTTTGGCCCTTTCGCTGACTAGTGATATCTCATTGCGTTCCTGGGTGTAAACACATATTGTCGGGCAAACTTCCTCGGACTGCTTTTGCAGGCAGAAGGATCATGGCATCAGGAATCAGCATTCGACAGGTTGTACGCCTACATCGTATTCAGGTTATTAGTTTTTCCCGACTCGATTGTCTTTTGATGTTGTGGAAAGTGACGAGTCGGATGACCTATCTCCTATAGTTGCGTCGGGATCGATGATTCTGAGAGAATCATCGCGATCGTAGCTCCCGAAGGCTACATTTGTGCTAATTTCTTCAAACCGCCCCTAATATTTTTTATACTATTTGGTCGTCTCAGTATTTGAGCTTTTGGACATTTTTATGGACGAATTTATTCTCTTTGGACTGATCATGAGCTTCAGAACCGTCCTTTTCTTGCTAGGTATTGCCAGTCCGTCGTTATTTCTCTAATATTTTTTGTCCTTCAAGCCGGATAGTAGGTATGCGTAGGAGTGCAGACGTGAGACATGACGATCCTTCTCTTAGGCATCTAAGACTTTTGACTCCGTAATTCTCCGCAACATTGCGAAGGCCTCATGACAGGCTCTCAGGCATGACAAGTACACTTACTTTGGATTAGCCGCATCGTTGCGAAGGCTTCGAGACGTGCTCTCAGGCATGACAGACTTACGTTATGACCATGTCTTACCCACAACATTGCGAAGGCTTTCGGACAGACTCTCGGGCTTGACCAGGATACTGACTCTGGGTACTCCGCAACATTGCGAATGCTTCGAGACATTTTTATCGTTGTTTTTGAATGCTGCTTTGAGCTTGATTGGATGTTTGATAGGCTCACTTCGGGAAAATCACTTCAAAATTCCATTTCGTCATCGAGGTTTGTTGCGGGTCCACTTCATAAGCAGGCTTATAACTTTATGAACATCACTCATCATAAGAGCCATAAATAAGAGCCAATCGTCACTTGTGGCTCCGCTTTCAAAGCTCAGAAACAATGTGTTTTCCGCTGAGCAACAGGGAACTACTTCCGGATTCCTTCGTAGTCAGGCGAAGTTACTGAAAGACAATTTTGAGACACTTCGGTCAAATCAACTGGTATACGTCACCACTTTCTTGGGGACTGTGTTTCTTTTACTGTAGAGTCACGTCCGTTTCCGGGATGCATTCTTAGGCACCTGGTATCATGCTCATCTTGTTGCCTCGTCGCAGTTGCCCCGAAACGCATTCTTGGGGACTGAGACAGTTTCATCTGATTTGTTCATATAATTCACTTCTCTATTTATCCTAATATTCACAAGAATACACGCCCGAGCGGCAACACACGCCCGAGCGGCAATACACGCCCGAGCGGCAACACACGACCGAGCGGCAATACACGCCCGATCGGCAACACATACCTGAACGTCCAAACGCCTCGTACATTAGTTGCTCGACACTCAAAAATTCTATCCATTCCTTCTTAGGTCTGCCTCTGGGTACGCTGCTACTCGCCCTACCTGAATAAACTTGCCTTGTTAGTTTTTCGGCATCCATTTTCATGGCATGGCCGAACCATTTGAGCGGATGTCTTTCGCCCTTGCCTAACAGTGTTTCGTCTGAACCACATTTCTTGAGAGCCCAATTATTGCTCGTTTTGTCCTTTGGCCGCCGCCTGTGTAGATGCCGAATTCATGCACTGGAAGGTCGCCCGGTACACAACGACACCATTCTAAGACACCTCATCCTGACATCGGGGGCTCCCAACAGTCACTTCCTTTTTCAACTTACACCAGGCCAGATGTGATGAAAGGGGGGGGGAAGGACTTCCTCCCTCGGGTCCGGAGTTCTCAGAGGCCCTCTCCCCTGCTCTGATATACAATTTCTCCCTTTGCGTTTCCTCTCTCACCATCTTACATACCGTTCCTGCAACCTTTGTGGCAGGGTAAAATCTTACCTGTCAATTTGTTTTGTTGTCATAAACAACTCCTTTTGCCGGCAACGGGAATCGAAATGAATTATACTTCCGGTTTACTTCTTCTCGCTTGGAAATTCGGAGCGAGGTTCAAACTCTCGAGAGCACTTTTGACACACATCAGGACACTTATTTATGCTTGTTTTTCTTTCTTTTGTATTCATGTTATTCCCATAATCGTGCGGACGAGAGCGACTGCAGTCAAAGTAACAACAGACTTTAACACCCCGTCAATGGATTCAGCAGGTGTGCTCACCCATGAGAGGAAGTGAGAGAGAGCATCGAACATCCCTGTCCTCTCCTACTTGGTGGGTCGGACATTGGCGTTCATGGCTTTCGACTAGAAGCGGCCATGCCATCATAGGTATATATCTTTAAACAAAGTTTTCCCTGTTTTGCCGCCAAGGAATTTCATGCGCAGCCCCACAAAGATGGCGGGTGCGACGGAATGAAGATGATTATTGGCGGAGGACACCGACCCGGGCGAAAGAGCGCTCCCATTAGCTGAACGTGCTTCTGACGCTGAACCAATCGGTTTTCTCTGCGTTGTGCGACACATCACTCTCGTTCCAATACTTGTAAGCGACCCACGTGTTGACAGGAACAGAATGAAATAAAGATAGAGATTATCGACGATGTCTAAACTATTGAGAGGAGATAATTATTATCATCTAGATGAGGTACATAAAATTTAATATCCTGGCTGGTTGTTTTGGCGGATAAGGAAAATTTAGGTAGGTGGTTGTGTAAATACCACCAAAACGATCAGCCATGTGGCTGAGTGACAAAGTACGCGTCGTTGTAAGTAAATTCTGAGAAGCAGGAAGTCAAACTTTCTGGCTCCCAGAATCCACATTTTCCCGGTTGAATATAAACTTTTTTTATAGAAAGAAATTTGGTCAGTTGTTGGTAACTCCGTCATCTTGAACTTCCCTGGGTAAAGATTTGAGGTTATGTTCGAGTCTCGCCTCGTGGTAAGTATTTTATGTTTTTTTTTTTTGTGAGAAATTCATTGCTCCTTGGGAAATCGGCCACGTCATTTAGTGGCATGAATTCAGATCGAAATGTGGTGTGCAAATTATTTGATTGAGGTTAGGAGAACCCACCTTCCCCTGAGTACCACCGGCAAAATAAATTTATCTTTTTGACATTTTGTTCCCAATTAAAATTGTAAGAATCATAAAGGTTAGAGAGTCTCTCTTTCTTCTTTTGTTCGGAGTTTATATCTTTTTTCCATTATCCGATTACTGGTCGTCGACCTATACAAGGAGATTGCGTACAATGGATCTGCCGTTAGTTCCATTTATCGATAAAACGACATAATGGCTGGCGCCGATCATTTTTCGCGGATTTTTCAGCTGGATATCTGCGAAAGAATTTTGGGCCATTTTTTCCAGTGAGTTGTATTTTTATGGGCAAGGTACCGCTCACAACTTCCCATCTCTTCTCTTTCCTTCCATCCCCATATTTCTGCTCCATATCCTAAAACCAGCCATACCACAGTATCAAACAACCTTTTCTTTTGCAATCTTTCTTGAATCTTCTTTTTCCTATTCCCCATACCTGCTTCTTTACCCCCGTCGCTTTTATTATTCTTTCTCTTATATGTGCCTTATGATCTCCATTTGCTGGCAAGGTGTATTCCAAATATTTAAACTACTCTACTTCTTCTATCCTCATTCCCTTCCATCTCCCAGTCCATACTTTTTTCCTTTCCCCTCCTTTTCTGAACCTCATCATCTTTGTCTTTCCCACATTCAATTTTGGTTTCTTCTCATCTAAGTAATTCTCCATTCCTGTAATTAGTCCAACCCTGTCTTCCCTCTTCTTCTTATGCCATCATTACTATATCATCTGCGTATGCCAGTGTGGGCTCAGAGGACACCCTTGTCTGACTCTTCTCACCAACCAGAAAATATCGCCTACTTGATCGGCTACTTGCACCCTGCCTTTTTGTCTCACTAAAAATTCCGGAATTATCTTTATCAGACCTTCCCTTATACTTTTTGCACTTTGCCTTTTCAATCCTCCTATTTTTTATATAATTTACAACATATATATTGTCCATCACCCTCATTAGATAGCTATTCTGGAAAGTACGCAAAATTTCGAGATAAGGAATCGTGGATTACTAAGAATTTCCGAAATTTTTTGGGATTTAAGAAATTCTCGAAGAATTTCAAAAAGTCTAGAACATTTTGAATGATTTAAAAAATTACATGAAATTCAGAACAAACTCGTAGACTACAAAGATTTTTAAATTTACATATATCTGAATTCTTCACTGTGCTGTTAGATTCGAGGAGAATGAAGTGATTTATGAGATTAAATACAGACATTGTTTTTGAAATTATAACTGCGTTTCATTTTTTTTATATAATGGTTTTATACTTAAACGTTATTTCTGTCGCGACTCAAATATGTGAAACGAAAAATTTCTGATAGGAGCTGCTCATAAAGAAACGAGTAATCCATCATGTTTCACAATTGATGTTGACACTTTTAGTTTCTTCTTCTTGTTCCTTCGAGTGATAATATACTGGACGATCCAGATAGCGATTAGTATATAAAACCCTGGTGATGTTCTGAATTCATTAGTCGTTTTTGTCCAAATCTAAGAAGAACAAATGATGGTCCTTTTTGGATTTCTACTGCTGACTTCTGTGTTTCTCATCAATTGAAGTGGTATGTCTGCTCAATATCATATGATTCTAGAAGTTAATATAAAATAAAAGATGTTCCCAAAATGAAAATTTCTTAATTTCTACCTCGAACACGAAAATACTTGATGAACACCGAAATATAAATTATTGGATACTTGATATGAAACTTTTTCATTTTGAAAAAAAATCTACTGGTTCAACCATGTTTCAACGTGTGATACTTCCGATTTCAACGCTCGATTTTTATACTGACCTACAGTGAGGTCAAGAGTTTTTTGGACCAATCATTCGAGGGTTTACAATTTTTATATCATTTTTATCGATCCAATTTCTTTGAAACTAAACATATCCTCTATTTGGAAACATTTTACCAGAATATTTTGTAAGATATAAGATGTATTATCTAACCCTCACTCCCACAATGTTGTCTGCTCGTTTGCGATGAGGAACAAATAACGTGTCGGGATCAAAACGTGATTCCCGTGAAAATAACAAAAGGACGCTGTGAGACAGTACGACGCCATGGGCAAGGGCAGCGCTCCGCAAGCGACGATCACAGTTAAGACGGCTGCCGATTCTCTAAGCACCCCGAAGGGGCAGCCTAATAGAAACAGGCCAGCCGAGAAGACGCCAAGTCCTGGTAAGGGCTCGTCTTTGCGGCCTGTTAAGAAGAAGCAGCTTGCGTCAGAGACGTCGGAATGCCAAGAGGAAGCCGCGTGCTAGGCTTGATGCTGTTTTGATTAGGCCTGCTGCGGGGCGTAGCTTTGCCGACATAGTTAAGGACGCCTGTACTCGAGTGAAGCCGCAGGACATAAAAGTTGACGTGAAGGCTATCAGGAAGACTTGGCAAGGTGATGTTCTTCTATAACTTGGTGCTTCAAGTTGTAATTCAGTTATAGGGTGCGCCTCAAGGTGAGGTTGGAGAGTTGTTACCGTCGCAGCTTGCACAGGGGTAGCCAAATGCTCGCTCTGTGCAGAGAAGAGTCTTCAAGCTGTGCCGGTGTATCGAGAGGCTGATCGCTTGTGCAACCCGAGCC
This sequence comes from Neuroterus valhalla, assembly GCA_011762715.2. Lineage (NCBI taxonomy): Eukaryota > Metazoa > Arthropoda > Insecta > Hymenoptera > Cynipidae > Neuroterus > Neuroterus valhalla. The sequence continues at coordinate 20,134 of WSXT02215552.1, read as the reverse complement.
GCAGATGGCGGTGATCCTCCGAGGAAATCTTGGGCGCTGCAGGCTGGCTCAGAACCTTATGTATCAGCTAGCAGCTGAAGAAAGGGCTGGAATTCACTTCGTCGGCGAGCAGCTTGAGGACAGAAGGGGAGCAAACTGATTTCCTGATGTCAGCGGCACTGTGGCTATTTGGGTTGTCCATAGCTCATGCTTCCCAATACACAATCACGTGAGAGGTAATGGGTTCGTTCGGATTACTAGCGGCTCAGACAGATTTCTAAGTTGCTATCTCTCTCCAAATGAGGGGATAGCAACTTTCAGAAGAAAAATGGAGGACATTGAAGATTTCTGCTCCAGCCTTGACGGTAATGTCGTGATCGCTGGAGACCTAAATGCCAAGTCCTGTGGTTGGGGTATGACCTGGACCGATTCCAGGGGTCGACAGGTAGTTGATATGGCTACAAGCCTGGATCTCACCATCATGAATACAGGAACCTCGACTACCTTCAGGAGGAGGGGCTATTAGGTGACCATTTCAGATTTCACAATGGCCCGCCAGGTGCAGCCAGGGGAGTGCACGAGTGGCAGGGTCTTGAGGACTACACAGCAAGCGATCATCAACATATAAGCTTCCGTAAATGCTGTGTAACTTAACATCTCAGGAATCCTCGGAACCTACCAAGGACTAACAAGGGCTAGAATCCTCGCAAACTTGATGCAACCATCCTTTTCAGCACCATCGCAATGAAGGGTGGGAGCTTGCTTGCAGAGCGAACATGTGTGGCCGTCGCCAGGTCCTGTGTTGAATGTTTGGCGGGAAAGACAATAGTTTCGTAGAAACAACCTTTTAAATGTTCAACGTAAAGCTGAACTTAGTGTAGCTTGTGCCTACAGATCAGTTTCTGGTCCGGCTGTCATGGTCATCGAATTGTATCCCAATTGATCTTCTAGAAGCCGGGCGGAAGAGAATCTACATGTCAAACCAACTGTCGCAGATGGTAGAATTGCTACTCTTGAGAGGATACCTACTTTTCAATAGTAGAAGGAGCAGTGGAGAACAGACTCAAGAGGAAGATTGACTGCCAGGATGGTAGGCGATTTGAAGCCCAGGGTCAACAGGGGATATGGGGAGTTGAATTTTTAGCTTACCCAGTTCCTTTCTGGTCATGGCTACTTCAACGCTTACCTGTACCATAGGACCATAAAACTCAGTCCTAACTGTAATTACTGCCCAAGCAAGGTTAACAATGTCGAGCATACGTTCTTCGATTGCGACAAATGGTCGACTGAGAAGAGGAAGCTGGAGATAGAGGTGAACGACAACATCACGCCAGATAACATCGTGGGACTGATGGTTGTCTCACGTACAAACTGAGAGAACACAGCTCAGTATGTTGAAAACGTGCTGAGACGGAAGAAGAGGGGAGAGAAGATAAGAGAGAGAGAGGCTAATCCTTAGTTCTTTAGAACATGTCGAAGGCCGACGAGCCCGAGTGCAGCAAAGGCACTGCTGAGGACGATGCGTTAATGTTGAATGAGATGAGGATTCAAGGTAGAGATGGGGCAAGAAGCCTCTCTTTAACAGGACGCTGAGGCACGGCGTAGTGGCCTCAATCCTAGGACTCTGAAGTATTGCGGTAAGCGGTTCCGGAGTTCTGAGTTGGAATGAAAAGGAGGAGGTTTCAGTCAGTAGAAATCTGACACTGCCCAGTTCCATCATGGGCGTCTAATGTAAGATTCCCCTCCTCTTATATAAAAAAACTAGAATCACTTGAATAGGATTTGCAACAGTAATTTGTTAAGGTGTGAAGAGACGAGATGATCTGATGACTCTGAAGATATACAGTAAACATCAATTAATTTGTACAGAGTTATTCGAAGAGCATGTAAGAAGTTGACTGGCGAGGATGCCGTGACTGATATGACGTACTAAGGAGGGAAGATGTGAAGTTTAATGGGAATGAAGTAAATTGTAGAGACAAAAAAAAGGTAAAGACGTTCGGAAAGACGCAGATGTATTTAGTTAGTAAATAGATTTAATATACGTAAGTGCAAAATGGGTCACGCTTGAGTACAGATGTACAAGAAATGAACGTTATTTGTTTTGCTAAGAATAGATTTGTTGATTGGATCTCGGCATTGTATTATTTATTTCTCACTTCCACATATATATTCATTTATTTACTGATTACTTTTTTATCTGAAAATCCTGCTTCTAGTTGATTTCGTAATATTCCAACAATTGGTCTTATTTTATGAAATATCATAAAGAAAGTAATATTCGAAATCATTTCAGATCCAAATATCCAAAAATGTTCATTATTTCATGAATCAACATGATATTTTCCGGATAAAACCTGAAATCTTCCGATCCAACTGCCTGTTTAGCGGATTTCCGTATTTACCAGTTTTTTACTGTGCATTGTAGAATACTGTAATATGTTTTTTCTTGACATTGTTTATCTTTCAAATTGGTGGATAGTGCGCATCACTGTGAGCAAAAATGGCAAGAATGAAAGAAATCAGAAAGAAGTAAGGGGCGAGGTATGAGGGAAAGGAAGGAGAAGGAGTGAAATGAGCATGGAAAGGGGGTAGGAGAATAAGCAAATAAGATATAATGACGACGAGTGAAGGATATAATGTGTTGGATAGTAATGAAAAATGTAGGGACGAGTGGCTTATCAAAAACAAAGGGAGGAAAAGGAGAAGCTGGAAGTGGGAATAAGAAGGGCGTGGTGGAAGGCAGGTAGTGGTTTGTGAGAGGCGGGGGAAGTATGGAGTAGGATAAGAAAGGATTAAAAAGTTTAGAGAAAAAGGGGATAGAAGAAGAAAAAAGGAAAGAAACTGAGCAAACTTCAAGAAACGCAGGGGTAGATAGTGATTGCATGACATTAGAGACAAGGGAAGGGAAATTCGAGTGAAGGACAAATGTGGGATGAAGAACAGAAGCGAGGTAGTGCAGGGATGTGAGTGAACAGCGAGGGAAGATAGGAATTGATCAAGTAGAATTGTATGACATCACTCCCGAGCAGTTACATTGGGTGATAATTTTAGTCTTCACAAACCTTTATTTCTCTCTCCAGAATCAGCTGATGACCCAACCTTGACTTTTGATTATGATGGTAAGGTTGCTGGAGTGTGGCGAGATGAGTATCATGAAGTGCATAACATTGCATTTCATCCAAATGATAAAACACCAAATCCAAGATATCGCGCAGGATTAAACGCCGTCATCTTTCTAGACTATGCAGAAAGACTATATTTCTTCGTATGGCAGGTACGTGGGAACGAGATTGTGGGATTTCAAAATTTTCCAGATTGGAACAATCTTCCAATATACAAAGATTTCTCGCATACCGTAGATAATACTTTCATTTTCGAAAATAAAAGAATTGGCGTGTTCAAAGATAATAGAAGAAGAGTTCGCGCACTTGAGCTTGAAGAGAGAAATATTGTCCCAGCTGAGAATATTATTCAGCGATACGATGTTAGAGCTGAACCACAAGACCATGATAACATTCGGTTTAATGCATTTAGATTACAATCTGGCCACCTGATTGGAGTTAAATTTACTCCATAGAGATATTGTCACTAACTTGAATATTGATCACTAGAAAGACGATACAAATATGAAAACTTTGTTATATTTTTCTGTTGTATACCAAGTTGTTCAATAAATCGAGTTGTCAAAAATGTACTTATTTATTCTGAAGGAGTTCTAACCCTCATTAGTGTGCCTTTGAAAATGGCTCTACGTATTCCTTTATTTTTTCTGCGTACAGAATATTCTTCAAAATTTTAATGAAAACCTTACAAGATGTTTGTTCAAATTTTTTTCGATGGATTTCCGATCCCTTCTTCCCATACCCAGAAAATACGATACATTGCTCATAAGGTTCTAGCGTAGTTGTACTGCTGGAAATCAGGGTATAAATCTCCAACCGTTTTCGATTTTCTTCCAAAACCACTTCTACTTTGGATTTGATCAAATAATTTCCAAAATCTTTGCGAGTAGAACCCACATATCGCACTGGTTTCATTAGATTTTTACTTCACCTTCCGACAGCTATCATTCTATGAAAAGTTAAAATTTTTTTTACATCATTTAATACTTGTGGAAACTTCGGTGGAATACGTTAACGAGCAGGGTATATTTATGGAATAAAAACTGTCGCAACTCAGCATCTTGTAAGATGACAAAAAAGTTCATTCTTTCCATGGTTGCGTAAGGAATATGCTCGCCAGTTGTCCATCTAGTCAAGCCCTTACAAGAAACAGTTCTTACCTTACTGTCATCTTAACCAATAATGCCCACGAATGCTTATAACTAAGCTGCATTGCTGACGTCGGTCGACTCATTAAACTGAATAGTACAGATTTTGCTATACTCCAGACTAATGTTTGATTGCTATCACATACCACTAGCCATGTCGCCAATTGTCCCAAGGATTGTTTGTCAGAATGTGGGATTTCCTCCATGATATCTGCATTAACTTCTCTCCACGATATAGGACACCTTTTTACAGCAGCTGGGCTTACAACTTTTTCGATTCCATCGTGGGGCTCACTGGTCCTTGCTACAGCTAACGCTGCAACGTATGAGCACTCCGTTCAATTAAGAATTATTCGATGTTTTACTGTCGGATTCAAAAGTCAGAGTTTTGGATATTTGCCAATGACTCTCTAAAAACCTTCACATATTTTTCTCAGACAGTGGCTCTTGAATCCTTTACCTTAGTGGGTCAGACTTGTCAGCTGTTAGGAAAAACATGAATGCCTGTGATCAGATGACGATGTCTTAGGCGATACGTATTATCTTGCGAACCATTTGCTGAGAGATAGAAAGTACAAGGTTGAGTCGATAACCTCTTAAAATCTGGTTGTCAAAAAAACAGATGTATTTCCACTATTCAATATAAACAATTCAGTGGTGGCAAGGAAGTCTTGGGGGTTCTGACTCTTATTGTTAATGTTGTGCCTATCCCTTCAAGCCGAGATTATCAACCAATCATCTTCAACCTTCTGATAGTCGTCGTATTGAAGAATCAAACAGAAGGTATGCTCAGCAAATAATCACGATCTGACGTCCTCCTCTTATATAGGGTTTCAATTGAACAGCTACAACGTATTTGCTACAGAACCTAGTTTTTGATGACCAGTCCTCAGAAATTTCAAGTATCCAAGCGATGGACTTCGCAGGTTTGGGAAGGTCCACGGAATCAATATCTTATATTCCAGCTCCTTCCCATAGCTTCGAACTACACACAATTTCGGAGAGCCATACTCTAGACATTTTGACCGAGTAAATGACGGCCATAACGTCCGGCGGACTGCTTTAATAGCCGCTGCTTGCTCTCCATTGAATTTCTCCAGCACAGAAGTCTCCGGAAAAATGGCTAGCTTTAAGTGTCTCTTCAGGGTAAGCCTCTAGGAGTCAGTTGGATCAACGACCCTCCTCCTCTCAGTCTTTTCGGTAGATGTACTACCATCAGGATCAGGTCTCCAAGAAGTCCCCGATTTGAAAGTTACTTTGCTTTGCAACAGAAATTGTTATCGTTAGTACTTCTCCTTGTCAGCACTGGAATACTCTTCCTTTTCCTCGGATCCAGCTTTCGCCTTGGCGTTTTGAATCGCTTATGGGTCAACTTGAAGCCCGATCCTCAACTTCAACACATGAAGTGCTTGGAATCGTCTCAGCACCTTGTTGTTCGAAAGCAGATTCAACTCCTTCTTTGGTGTTTTTCCTCTTGGGGGAGGTCATTTTCCTACAGGTTACTACAAAGTATCTCCTATGTGTTTGTTCATAAGATATCATTCTTTTCTTCAGCGGATCCCATGTCATTTTACGGTTAGCTAGGTGAACATGGCGCTCCCAACAGGATTCCGCTGGTGGAGATAAAGGAATTCATATACTGAGAGGTCACCCGGTACCTCAGAACATTGTTATAAGATACCACACTCTTATGCCATTCAGCCCTAGCCAAGTTTTCTATGCACTCAGGCTTGAAAGCGAACTGAGAGTCAAGAATTATTCAACAGTCATTTCTCAGGTCAAGGAACGTAGATACTATACACCCTTCTAACAAAGAACGACATTTCTCAATGAGGTCTCATGCTCCGATGTTTAGGTCCTCGTCACCCGCCGGAGTTCTGGGCCTTCTTACTACGAACTATCAAAGATATAAACGGATTTTAAAGAAATAAAGGCGTTCCTGATTAATTTGTATAAGCCTTCGGGAACTCAATGAAATTCATTCGGATTCCGAGGAACTTCAAGAGTTCCTGCTGGTTTGGTAGGATTCTTGAAAGTATCAAAGTACTCCGCAGATTTGATAGTTTTTCAAGAGAATGTCAGGAAAATTCAGTACTTAGAGATACGGAATCCTAAGAGCTTTCTACAGGGATTCAAAAATATTTCAAATATTTTTATAGTGTCGGAGGATCTTGAAGATTTCAGAGTGTCTCGCAAGATTCTAAAAAAGCCTAAGGATTTGAAACGGTCATGTGGTGGGATCCAAGAAATAAGAAAATTTGGCAATGTTTCAGGGATTTCGGGGAAATTCAAAGAATTCCTAGGAAATCGTGGAGGATCAATGAATAAGTATTAGAGTTCGAGAGACTATGAGTGATTTACTGGAATTTAAAAGTGTCTCAGAGGATTTCGAAGATGGAATAGTTTCAGAAGTGTTTTCGACCCGAGTATCCAGTTCAACGCAGGTCGCCGAGCTTACTTTCACCTCATCCCAGATCTGCTCTTTGCAGTGAATCCTTACTGCTCATACGAAATTCCTTTCGGCTGCCAAATCAAGATCAAGGACCTCATATATTCTTGACGCTAGAACAAGTTTCATCCCGCCCTCTGCTCAACTGTATACCTCCATCCAGATTTCACTGTTTCTGATTAGTAGAAGCACACCCTTGATTTTGACAAGTGTCCACTTTAGATCGTCCTTCGTTTTCTGTAGCACATAAATTAAATGATAAAGCTCTTCTGGGATTCGCATGGACATATTCTCATATGTTCATCATAACGGTACTCTTGGTACCCTAACGTACCGTAAAGAATGCTTACGATATTCAACAAGATTCCAGGGATTCCAAGGGATTCGCATAATCAGAGGAATTATGAGAGGGCATCAAATATGTGAACAAATTTCGAAGAAAAAAGAGCGTTTCTGGAAAAGATTTGACCCGTTTCTTGAAGAAAAAGTAACAGTTATTCGGTACTTCCTTATCTCTCGGGATCGAGAAAGATTAATACTAAGATCGCAAAATATTTTTGAGATTTTCAAAATTTCTCAGTATTTTGGAAATTTCAGAGTGTCTCATAAGATTCTAGAAAAAGCCAAGGATTTGGACGGATATTGTTATGGGATAAAAAGTACAGGAATATTTGGAAACTTTAGGAAATTTCAGGGGAACCCTTGCGATCCTTCGAAAACCTTGGAGGGTCAATAAAGTATTATCAGAGTTTGAGGGACTTGTATAGGTTCAGTTAGATTTGGAAGTGTCCTAGAGGATTTGGAAGCGTGATTAGTTTCAAAAGCCATGAACATTCGATGTCATCGAATGTCTACATCTAATCTCGTCTGTTGATAATCGACTGCGCTCTGGAGTTTTTGTTTTCTGCAGTTTTCCTTTCCTTTGACCAAATGTTCAGGCGAACGCGAGCGTTTTAAATGAAAAATCTGGCTGCAGACGGTTGGGGTTTCAGAGATCAAAAATCCCACAGGATTGAGTACGTCAGGTATTGCTTGGAGGCTTTTTATGAGAGTTGGTGCTATTGGGGATTTCGGGAAGAGATTCGAGTTGAGAGGTTCAATGTCTGATGATCTCCTGTGGGAAGGGGGAATATAGATATGAAAAAACCCGAAAAGGGTATACATGGATTGAAAAAATATAAATCTAAATCTATCAAGCGAGTCATAATTTCGGATAAAAAATCATTATTCTTTGTGGATTCATCTTTCCTGATTGAATTGAATTATCCCACATCAAAAATCGAAATCTTCTTGTTGGGAATATCAATTTTTATATCTCCCATGGAGTTGTTATGTTTTTTTGTCCTAAGGTCGAACACTTGGTTGAAGTTAGACCTACTCTATTGAAAAAAAACAACATTTTTGTGGCTGGCCATTAATTATTTAAACTTCAGATTCAAATGATTCCTTTTTTGTTTTGAATTAAAGATGCAGCAGGAGCATGCAAAAAATAGATTTCAATGCACCAATCCTTACTTTATCACTTCTCTCACTGTGCATCCATGGAGTGGTGATTGAACGACCGTTGACTCCGTAGAGATCAAGGCACCGCTCATGTCTATAAACGCTGCTATTACCATATTTTCCGCCCTCCAAACTTTTTGAATGTTGAAGGTGAATGCATGAAGCCCGTCGACGATGGATTCTCCCTTCTTCGAATCAAACTTATTATTATAAAGAAGTTCATTTGGCAGGATTTCCTCTTTTGAACAAAAATCAAACAACTCTACTAGTGCTTTTAACAGTGGTCCTGATTACTCTATAGGCCTTCTCATAATCATCGACAAAAATGAACTCACCTGTTTCTGATTGTGTTTCAATCCGACAAGCCATCTACTAGTCATCCTTATGGACCCCATCATCTTCAGCATCAGAGGATTCGCGCTTAGCATTTTTCTCCTGTGATAAGTAATTATTTCCTTAACTCAAGGTGTGCACTCGGATAAGATTGTCAAGAATTTCGCAAGCTGTCCGTTTCATACCACTTGTTGTCAAACTTAGTGGCTTTGGTTGAAGAGTAGGATTTCTCTTCAAGGCTATCTGGAGTTTTACAGCATCGAGTATTTTCTGACCCTTTGAATGCATTTAATTGATTGGATCAGATTTGTCATCAGACAGGGAGAAACGTAAATGCGTTGATTATGTAAGGATGTCTCAAGCGATACGTGCAGTCTCCTGAGCTATCCGCTCATGGATACAGAGTACAAGGTTGGATAAAAAACCAACTGCGTCGACTTATCGTTGTATTTCACATCGATGACAGCTAACCCCTCTGTTTCCAGCGACTTGGTTATAGACTGTTTATCGTTCGTGGATGGATGATAGGTCTTCAGGAATACCTAGTATCCAAGCAATGAACTTGGCAGGTCTGAACACATGATGGCCCTGATGCTGTCTTCAAAACTTGTGACAATATCCCCAGGTTCAATCCTACAGATCTTAGTCCCATGGACTTCCTTTGTAGCCGCTGCTTGTTCCGCATCGAACTTCTCTAACAAGGAATTCCCCGGAACAATGTCCAGCCTTAAGGACTCTCCCGAGCGAGGCTGTAGGAGTCACTTGGGCAAACACACCTACTACTCTTAGCCTTCTTGTAAGTCGCGCTCCCATCATGTCAAGCTCTTTCAGATGTCTTTCTTCGAGAAGTTACTTCACCTTGCAACAAAAATTGTTTGCCTTAATACTGATATACTCTTTCATTCCAGAGGCCTTCTCGAATCCAGTATTTGCGTTACGCTTGCGTCGTTTATGGGTCCATTCGAAGTCTAACTCTCAGATTCGTTACATGGACTGCTTGCAACCTCCCCTCTATGTGTTTGTTCAATATTATTGTATTCTCTAGCAGATTCCATAATAATTCCACAAGTGGATGGATAATCGAAAGGTCGGTCTCAACAGAGCGCTGCGTGTGGAGATGTGTGATTTATGTACCAGAAGGTCGACTGGTACTCAATGACACAGTTCCAAGACACAACATCCTGGTGCCATTTAGCCCCAGGCACGGTTAGGAGCAAACTGGAAAACAAGGGTTACTCAAAAGTCGCTTTTAATCAACATATATACTATAACACTTTACCGCAGGGGCGAGAGAACTCTAACGCTCTATAGAAAAGGTTGAGAGCATATGACAAAATTATATCAATAAATAAACAAATTCTGAAGGTATCAATGCGTTCCTAGATAAGGTGTATCAAACTCCAGGAACTCCATGAAACTTTATGAAACCATGAAGGACTTTAGAGGATTTCTGCTGATTTTGTAGGATTTTTGAGAATATTAAAGTAAACTTCGGGGAGAATAAAGTGATTCATAATGGATATGCTTATAACGAATGAAGTAATCCATTATGTTTCACAATTATTGTTTCAATGTTTAATTGCTTTTTCAGCCTTATTGATATTTTATCTCTGCTGACATGCGACTTCACACATTGTTAACGTAAAATATTATAAAGCTTCTTTAAGTGATGACATCATTCATAAAGCAGGCAGCGATTAGTTTATATAACACTGGAAATTTTCTAAATTCATCAGTCGTTTTGGCCAACTCTTAGAAGAAGAAATGAGGGGCCTCTTCGGATTTCTACTGCTGACCTCTGTGTTTTTGAATAATTTAAGTGGTATGTCTGCTCCATATCATATGATTCTTCAAGTAAATATAAAATACCATATGTTCTCGAAATAGAAAATTTTGGGAATTACACCTCGAAACTAATCATATCATCCATATGGAAACATATGACAGGAATATTTTGTGAGGTATAAGATGTGAGATCTTGTATACTGGAACTTAGAATTAAGCTACCTCGGTTGATGCTCCTCGTGAAATCATAGTGCGTATATCATATGAAATATGGCTCATGGACAAATGAGGATCAGGATTTGGTGGGGCCCTGTTAAGTTCTTTCTTATTAACTGATTAATATTTCTTTTGATCTGCAGACCATGTTCTAACTTTTTTTTTCTCACATAACGTACTCTTCTCTAACATTCTTCCACACTTCATACAATGTTCCCTATTACTATGACGGCTCGCTCGCATTACCTTGTCTTCTTCGCTTCGCCTCTCACGCATTTCCCTACATGTCGCCAAACTCGCATTGCGAAACTCTGCTTTATGGCTTCTACCTATTTCTTATCTACCATGACTTTTCTGCTATTCCTTATCTACTATTCACATTATTTACATTAATCTTACATCTTTCCCCTCTCCTCCTCACATATCTATCTCTATTTATTCTCCTCCTTCCTTCTCTTTCTCTTCATTTTACCCAACACCCTCTTCGCCTATGCAATTGCCCTTTCCTTTCCTTTTTCATGAGGTATTATTTTCATGCTAATTCCACACCAATCCAACTCCTCGCATTCTCCCAAAGAGTGTTTTTTCTTTGCATACCCCTTCCCACACAACTCGCACTTAACCTTTTCCTTGCTATTATCTCCTGGCTCCCTTTTTCTCCTTCCCCACACAAATATCGCAATCTCTCCAATGGAATAATCCACTTATATTTCTCATTATGCCTTGACTCTCTTATCCTCTCCTCCCTTCTACCTCCTCTCTCTCTCTCTATGCCGTTATTCTATCTCCTTTCTAAGTCAACTGCAAACAACCTCTTTTCCAACCCTTTCACAACTCTTTCACAACATTTGCTCTCCTTACCATTTCCTTCATATGACAATTCACTCCTTTATTCCTCCGAAATAGGAAAACCCACGTATGTAAACTCTTTCACGTTCTGCACCACCGCCCCCTTTCATTTCCAATCCCCTCTCAATCCCCCCCTCCCCCTCGTTTCCTGACCTGGACTTTTTTCCACCTCCAGCTTATCTTGCCAGTTCTCCAACTTTACCACCGCTACTTAATAACCCTTTTTCTTCTAAAGCCTCACTTTAACTACCTTGCCGTGAAACTCCTTCTGCTTTGTATTAGCGCCTCCTTTCCTCTGCGTTCTTCCCTGCTCCTCACCGTCAGTCTCTTATTCGATATTATTATTCCTATTATTTTTTTCTCTCCTCTCCATTCCCTACTTTATTGTCACTTTCCTTACCTTCACCACTGCCTCTTACTCCTTGTTCCTACATTCTCCTGCTTTTTCTTCTAATATATTCTTAACTTTGCCTTAGGTACCTTTCTGCTCTCCCTTCACCCTGCCACCAACTTCTATAGCTAACCTAGCCTCTGAGTTCTCAAATGTTTTGTCTGTCCTTTCCTTCTTTCATTTCTCTTCACAAATACTACCATCCTCCCTCATAGCCCTTATTTCCTGCCTCAGTCCCCTGATTTCCGAGATCAAAATCCACAGGGTATCACTGTTTAACTGCCCTTATATTCCTTTAGATGTTAAGCCATCATAACAAGATCTCAGATTAAGGATGTAATTCTCTGAAACGTAATGAGCCATGACGTAATGACAAGGAAAGGTGTGAAGTTTATTTGATAGGAAACACGTAAATTGTAAAGATGAAGAAAAGACGGTGAAGTCGTTTGGGAAGATGCTGATGTTGTAAAGCTCTACAGAAGACGGTTTTAACTAGGAGGAATTTACGGAAAAAGAAAGTAAGGAAGACGATTCACAAGAGGAAGACGGGAGGTTACAAAGAAAAAAAGGAACGAAACAAAAAAACATGCTTGACTCTGTGTAGACAAAACATGAAAAGTACAATTTAGTAGTGAGACGACGACACACAGACGGAAAACGTGAAATTCAAGGCAGAGGAATTTTGACTATTCAGAGATTACGACAGATTATGGTCGTGAAATCTATAAATGTTTAGGTGCCAATGTTTGGCAGGATGGCCTATTGTACGAAAAAATGTCCTCAGCGTTAGGTTTGAAACGGAAATTTTCGGCCTTCAAAAACATATTCAAAAAGACTTAGAAAATATCGTTTCTTTCCCGTCTGTTTTTATTTATATATTGCCGACTTTAAGACTTTGAATTACTTCCTCTCAACGAAAGGAAATAATTCGCGCCAGGTGAATCGTGATCCACCACCCTAGACCGGTAATTTTTCGAAGTGAACCCTTACCACAAAGTAAGTCCACACACTACACAATTCTTCACACAATCACCTCGGCAGCTCAATGTACGATGAGAGTGGCGTAGGTACCTGAAATTAGGCGGGCTTCTGAAATAAGGCCTCAGAGAGGGAGTTTTGCTGAAAATAAATAATTAAACTTTTACTCAATTTTTCTTCAAGATCAATCGTGTAGTACAAACCTTTAGTGGTTCAATTCAGAAATCACAAAAAGAAACAACTAGTCAGGAAACAAATAAATAGATAACGGACAACAGAACACATTCTCTTTCAAGTTTGAATTCTTGGTACAAATGATAAAAACAGCTTAGAGACCGCCCCTGTTTACGTTGAAAAGAACTCTCTAAAAATGACATCCAACCTGCAAAACGTGGTTAGCGAACACTTTCTCTTCACAAAAAAAAAATCACGAGAATAAAATATGAGGTAAAAATAACAACAAACAAACAACGATTGGGTAAAAGGAAAACACTTCCGCCCTGAAGCTTTCCCACTGACGGTCTCTCTCCGCGTCAAATGACGTCATCAGAAAGTAGACCGAGCGTGTTAAAACAAACAGTGAAAGATTCACCGAGAGAAATAAAAATCACATGATATGAAAAACAAGGTATCGAAAAAAAACCGCCCACCTTATGGTTGCTGCTTCTACTTTTCTGAGTTTCTCCTTCTTCAACAATTACCAGCCGTGAATATACTTCAGAAAAAACTCCTGGTTGTCATAACCTTCACTCCAAAAATTCGCAATAGCAAAGTGACAGGTCCCGTCCAACCTATGCAAGGCTTGACCGACTACAGACTCTCCGTCCGCCCAGCGCGGCGACTCGGTGACCGCCAGTTTCTCCCCTCCTGCGCGGCTGACCTGAACGCGCTCTACGCGCTGCCGCCAAAACATGTCAGTAGGAGGACGATTTCAAACATCCTATTTCCTGAGAAGGACCGTGGCCATGCTGGTGGATCCGTGGCGCGGTTATTTGAATCCCGGCAGGTACAGGAACCGCAATGCGGGAATCTCATCCGTTGAATAACCCACGGCTGCGCCTGTACCCGAATGATGTTGAGACAAGAACCATCACTTCCTCCAACTACCTTTTATGTCCATTAACCTCGAAGGTCGGCAAAAAAAACAAAAAAAAACGAAAACAATAAACCAATGGTCCAACATAAAAAAACAATTAGATAAAATAGTTTGTTCGTCGGTCTACATTGTGTAAGACTTGAGATAATTGTTGTAGCATCACATTCTTCGAAATCCCAACCGATTTGTAGCGATTCTTCATTCTGTCGATCCGGTATCATTACTACCATTTCCGGAAATACTAGTTCGGATCATATAGATCAAGTTTGGATAAGATCACTTTGGATCGGCTGCATTGGGTAATAGTTTTCATTTACACAAATCTCAATTTCTCTTTCCAGAATCAGCTGATGACCCAACCTGGATTTTCGATTATGATGGTAACAATGTTGGAGTATGGCAAGATGAGTATCACCAAGTGCATAAAATAGCGTTTTATCCATTCAATCGTTTCCCAAGACTCCAAGAACGCCCAAGATTAAACCTTGTCATCTTTCTAGAATATGCAAAAGGACTGTATTTCTTAGTGTGGCAGGTACATGGGAACGAGAACGTGGCACTTGAACATTTTCCGGATTGGAATAATCTCCCAATATACGAAGATTTCTCGGATGCCGTAGATGGAACTTTCATTTTTGACGGTAGAAGAATTGGTTTCTTCAGGGATGCTGCGAACATAATTTACGCACTTGAGCTCGAAGAGAGGAATATTATCCCAACTCGGGCTATTATGCAGCTTTACGGTGTTAAACTCTACCCAGATAACCATGATAACATTCGGTTTCATGCGTTCAGATTACGTTCCGGTCATTTGATTGGGGTACAACTTATTCGATAAAGAAATTGTCACGAACGTGAAGATTGATCACTGGGCAGACAGTACAAATATGAGAGTTATGTAATATTTTTGTTTTACACCCATTCTCAAATAAAACAAGCTGATGAAAATGTTCTAACTTATTCTGGAGGACTCTACCTACAATAGTGATGATGAATGGTGATACAGCAGAGTGATGATTGAACAACACTGTCACAAAGGTTCATATCCAACTTTTAACAGTAGTACCTAAACCATTTTTTTCTGCAGATTTGAATATTGTCTCCATAGGGGTATCTATGTTTCCAACAACGGACCCATTTAATTTATTAGCTCCTTCTGAATCATCGTCTCGTTCTCTCCCAGTCATTGCCATGGACCCCATGATCTTTGCCATCAGAACAGTCCAGCATAGCATCCTTCTCCATATCACCTGTTAGCATCATGTGTGCTCAATTGACAAGTAGGATTTTTCGTCGAGGCTCTATGACGTTTCGCAGCTTAAGGAATATTTTTGATTTCCTGACAATGCCGCTCCGAAGATTTTCCCTTAGCCACCTGCATTTAATTAGTATTCAAAGCTACACTTATCTTATACAGATCCTATTTCCAGGTCTTCTCGGTTCTATAGAACAGTCTTATAAGTTATTTTCTCGAAGCCCGGAGTCTTCAATTCTACCGGATAGCATACTTGTATCGTTACTCAATTCTGAAAGGACAATCCTACTCATAAGATTCACTTACGGCCTCCTGCACTATACGTGCTGCAAACCCTAGCTGATAGATTGATCTAGTTCTTTTGGATAATTGCCGAAGACTCTCTCAGAATCTTCACATATTTTTCCCAGTCAGTCTCTCTCAAATCCTTTACCTAAGTGGATCAGACTTTTCAGCTGTCAGGAAAAACACATATGCCTGTGATCAGATTAGGATGTCTCGAGCAATACATACTTTCTTGCGAACCATTCACTGGAGGATCCAGGTGGAGGAGGTTGTTCCTATAATAATAGCCATTGTTTCAGCAGAGTTAATAGTAACACCATTAGTCATAGCCCATTGCACACCAGAACGGTATTCTACCGTACCTTTTGGAGTAAGTTCTTCTGGGTAGCAATAGGACCTGAGAAGTAGAGCTTGAAATTATTAGAATATTTGTGGTACTTCTTGAATGTTAAATCTGGATCCTGTTTATTTACCGATATAGTCTACAGGCAAGCTTTTTTAGGCTGCCGATTCGGCATGGTATGCACAGAAGATCAACTGCTTTGACTTATCGTTGTATTCCACGTCGATGACGGGCAATCGCCCTGTTTACAACAGAGGAGTGCCGGACTGCTTATCGTTCAGGGATTGATGACCGGTCCTCAGAAACACCTAGTATCGACACCTTCCCATGGGTTTGAACATCAAACAATGTCGGAAAGCCATGCTCTAGACATTTTGTCTGAACAAATGACGGCCATAATATTTTTCTTAAAGCGGCAGTCTTCGAACTTTGAGACAATATCCCCGGGTTTAATTGCAGCAATCTTAGTCCCAAGGGTTCTCTCTATTCCCGTTGCTTGCTCTGCACTGAATTTCTCTGGCGGTAACTGCTCCGGAACAATGGCCGACTTCAAGCGTATCTCCAAGGCAATACTGTAGGAGTCACTTGAGCAATCGACCCGTCTCTCCTTAGTCTTTTTGTTAGATGTACTACCATCAGGCTGAGGTCTTCAAGGACTCCTTTGGTGAAAGTTTCGAAAAATTTTTCTGATATTTCACTGAGGTCCATAAGTATTTTAAATCTTTTGTTCTAGATATCTCTCTTACCTCTATAAAACAAAGTCTCTCCACACATCTACCGTCGCATACATAATTCGCTTGCTTTGCATCCATACATCTTCTTGCAAGGTCTTGTATTTGCATGACTTTTTTTTTCTCATAAGAGTTCCATTTACACATTGTAACCATTCGTTCTTTGGCGTTCCTGTTTTTACACAAACTATCTGTACGCTGCCTATATGTACGCTACCAGGGCCGGTGGAACAGAATTTTTTCAGGTGGGGAGTAAAAAAATTTTTTACAGACCGAAAATGGGATTGTATTTTGGATTTTGGATTTCAGGTGGGGAGTACTCACCACCGTCCACACGTCTTTCACCGGCCCTGTACGCTACTCATCCGTACGCTTCGTATATGTACGTTCTTAGGATAACCAGACCATGTGAGCGAATTTTTCTGCTCTCTTCAAACAGTATTTCTCCTATATCCCATTTTGCGAGACCTCACTCAATACTTACCTTGTGAATCAGCATTCCACCGCACATCTTTTCCGGCAACTTCATCCCAACCGCGCTCACTTTACTCACACCCTCTTCTTGATACGCCCAGATCTCGCGAACATATATTACAGAAAGTGCGAGCGCAGAATTATATTCCGCAATATCAGCCTTATCTGATGTTGTTCACTCGTAGTGACAGCTTGTTCACTGCCAATCTTTCTGCCTCATTTAATGGTCAACGCATGTGTACTATCATTGATCAGATATTTCGGATACTCTTGAAATCGCATTTATTCCGTCAACCCAAAAATTCTTCTCTGTAAAAGGGCCGTTGTGTGTCAATGTTACCCTTTCCCGGAAAGGATAAGTTTTCTTTGGTAAGGTCAATGGTTAGACAACGTACTTGATAAGAATAAAAGGGTACTAATGCATCCTTTTTCATTTCCATATTAGCGATGGATAGATATTTGTACTCCATAAAATGAATACTAATACGATTTAAATGAATACATTATAGTGTTATATATTAATCATGGAAATTCATTATTGATAGCAGATAATTGAACACTATACTATGCTCCTTCTTTTCCCCTCAAAGCCCCTCCTTAGTAAGAAAGGTGGTTTGAAGTGTAATCTGTAACTCTTCTATGACCAATTAAGGGATTGACAGAACTAACTCTAAGTGAAGTTCAATCGCAATTGAGCAAACTGCCTCGTCCGAATAGATCAAATGTATAGTTACACCCTTATTGCGTTAAGTGCCGACGTTTATAAAGGCTATGGTCAGATTGTCCTCTGGACCAATTGGTCTGTTATAAAACCCGTCGAGGAATACCTGGTGCTATGTAATACGGTCTGGTTTCCATTCAAATCAGAGGTTTTTATTCATTCCGTAATAAAGATCTGGATTTTTTCTTCCATTTCAGAGTTATTCTTCAGTTCGAATTCCGAGGGAGTTTAAATCCTCAGTTTTTGCGGTTTCAGAGTTGAATACCCCTAAAGAATTTGAATATTCTTAGGTCTTTCCCTAGTTCATTCCCCATTTATAAGGAGTTCGCTGCGCGGTATATATTGAGTGTACTATAGGATCCAGTATGGGCCATCGTCTCAGAGCAAAACTGCATTATCTCCATGATTGATCCACTGGTGGGTTCAATTCCCTTTGCTTGACAGCACTTCCACCAGAGTTCTAGGCCTTTGCTGTAATGCTCTATTGTACCGTCAGTGGTTGAGGCAAGCCTGACCACTATTGCTTCCTCAGGTACTACCCTTGAGATCTGGGCTCGCTGGATAATCTCGCGGCAACCAGGGAAAGCGCCTTGGACAGAGGGGGTTCCTTCCTGAAAGTTCAACGTTGTGAAGTTTCATCTGGTTTAAAATTTTTGGGGTTCCCTATCATTAAGGAGGTGAACAGGAGGGGGTTCCATGGTTGTGATGGCCATGATGGGACCATAATACCGCCTTCAGCTAATTCCATAGTTTCAGATTTGAAATGAACCTGTCACCTTCATCAGACTTTTCCCGCTAGAAACATGGCGAATAAAATTTTCCTGGACAAGATTCACAGCAAGATGGAGCTTCCTTATTTCCAAGTTACACTATTACATTTCTGGTTTCAAGGTGCTCTTCTGCAGGAAGTTTTTGGTCGATAGATTTGTAGACTCGAACGAGCGTATGCCTAAAAAGAATTATACAGCTCCTAAAAAAGGTCAGAAAAGTTTGATCTCGGGTAAGGTTTGTCCAAACATGCATAACATATGCCAGTCTGCCAGCAATTTTTCTTACCTCTATTTCTTCGATCTGTTCGATGACTGTTTCTGATCCGATCCCTGGGCCCCTCCTGAGGCTTGAGGTGCTCTTTTTGGAAGGGCCTTTGGAGTTTAAATTGCTGGATTTCGATGGCCCAGCAGCCCAGCAGTTGGCTCTGTACTAACTTTTTCAACCTTTTTCCCCACTCTCTTAACCTCTTTTACGGTTTTGTAGCGCTCCGAAAATTTTTCCCCAAACAGAGATGTGTCAACTTCTAGTTCATCAGCAACTGACTTCATCATTGGGTGTCTACCAGCAGTCACGAGAGATCTTCTAGTGAGCGAAATGCCATGATGTAGGTCTGCCAGTATTTTACCATCATGAAGAATTATTCTGGCATCAATAATATTATCCTCGAAATTTTTTGGCTTATCTGGATCTGAAAACATCGTGAGCACTTTTCCTATTGCGCTCAGTCCTGCACCGAGTTAATTTTGCATTGTACAATAACACTGATCCTGTTTTATACCATTCGCACCTATAACGACTCTTATTTCCGGATTAAGGCTTGGAGCGGTCATCATTCTACAGTTCTCTGCAGAAGGATATCTGTCAGTTAGTTCTCTCCGTCGTGCTTCTTGGAGACCGGCCCGCATTATTTTTGACCACGACTGTGCGACTGATTCGTTAATGGTCCCACTAGTGGATTCCTTCGTCGCATCTCGTGTTTGACGATCGCTGCTTTTTTTGTTGCGGGTCGTACCTTCTGCGACACAATCTCCGCCATAATCATCTTGCAAAGGTATTCGAGGGGTCACACTTTTTGGGTAACGCTCACAGCTAATGCGTCGCCCATGTCTAAGTGGTCCGACATACGATCCACTGGTGCTGCTTGAGCTGGATCTGAGTGAGCTGGATGAGCTTCTGAAGCTTTCGGAGCTTTCGGAAGTATCCGAACTCTCTGACGAGGATGACCTGTCACGCCTTCTGCGATTCTTCCCTTTTTTCCGTACAAGTCCCTTCAGCTTCTTCAATTCCCTCAGAAGTTTGTAATCACTGCGGTCCTTCCTCTTCCGTTTCCGGATTTCCTTCGAGAACGAGCCCATTTTTGTTAGTGGAAAACTTTAATTTCTTCGTGTTTCGAAGTGGTTCTGAGCTTACGAAAAAAAACGTTATGACGGGCAGACGGATGACAGTTACGACATCTGGAGGTAGGCGCGTAAAGAATATGAAGGATGAGGCAGCAAAGTACAATTGAATGGCTGGCGTCCAAAAGGGGGTAACCCACACTTTTTTCGAAATTGACTTTTTAGCATTTTTCAATTGTTCAAAACCATGCACGTGTAGAGCCGTTAACGAAAATTGAAAACAAGGTTTTTTTTTATTTACAAAAATGGTCCAAGTTGACCAAGGTGGTAACCCAAGCCCTCACTCGCGGCCAAAACGGGGTAAC
>WSXT02215551.1:25658-65906 GCA_011762715.2 Neuroterus valhalla | reverse complement strand
GGGAAGGGAGGGAGGGACAGGGGGAGGGGGTGGAGGAGAGGGGTGATGGGGCAGCAAGGGGGCGATCAAAAAGTGATGAGAAATAGGACGAAGGTTGGGGGGGGTGGGGGGGGGGGAGTAATTCAAGTGATAATAACGGCAGGCAATAGAATAGGGAAAGTTAAGGAGGAGCCGAAGCAGATAACAGATCGAGGATCCAGTGGGGAAGGGGGTCGAGGGTGAAGTATAATTACATCCAGTAGATATTAAGGAGTAGATATTAAGAAACGATTGTTGTGTAAAATTATATGTGAGGTAAGGAGAGTTACGGGAAGGGAAAGAGGGCACAAGTTGATTTTATCAAATCCACCGAAATTTGGGAAACTCGGTGGAAAACTTCAGAACAGGATCAGGGAGGGGTGTTGAAAAGAGGATATTAGAGAAGGGATGAGTAAGATAGACGCCTGGAAGATGAGAAAAATATACAGAGAGATGGATAATGCCACCACGAGAGTATGCGGGCAGGAATGTACAGAGAAAAAGTGGGGACTAATAATACTGCTAAAAAGAGCAGAGGCCAAGAGATAAAGAGGGAAGATTATAGGAAAGGGGAGATGATAGGATAGGGGAAAAGGTGGAGTGCCAAAATGAGATGATAAAGAGAAAGGGCTGCGCAATAGAGGGTAGACTCTGCAAGTGAAAATAAGGGAAGGATTATATTTGGTAGGAGTAAGAGGGGAATGTGAAGGAGTCTGAGCCCTAATAGAGCAGAAGGAGCAGCATCAGAGGGGGTTAATATTGTGGTAGGATTGTAGTGTAGGATTGTATATAAGAAAAGAAGGGTCGTGGAGGAGGAGTCGAAAGAAGGAAGGAAAAGAGGGGAAATAAAGGGAAAGAGGGCTCAAGAAAATGTGTAGGAGTGACTTTCAAAGCTCAGGAGTATATTTTATTGAATCATTCGTAATTCAAAAAACGTCATAAGAAAGTGCAAAATCTGACCAGAGAGGTAGTGAGTTTAAAAGGAGGGGAATTAAGAAGAAATTAGTGAGATAGACATTCGAAGGATGAGAAGAGTATTAAGAGGGATAGCGCATATAAGCTGCGGATTATATGGGAAAAAAGAAGAATTCAATAATAATTCTGAAGGGGATAGATGGCACAGAAGGAAAAAGAGTAGTGGGTAAGAGATAAGGACGGGAGATATATGGGATAATGGGTGGAAGATGCAGAAATGATGGAAGGAGGGGAATGGAAACTGGGTGTCGAGATTGGGAGAGGACACTGAGAGGCTCAGAAATTCTTTCTTATTTTATGGAAGAATATTTTACACCCTTTTCCCTTCTCTCACCCTCTTCAAGAGAATTTCCTTCCCTCTGTTGTCAATATTGGCAAATAAACTTACTACAAACTCGCAAAATGTAGAATAAACGTCAAATCCTTCATAAGCCATCGGCTACGTTACAGAAGTAAGGTAAGGTGAAAAGGAAAAAAGAGTAGAGGGTAGCAGAAGAGTAGGTTGAGTTCAAGAGAAGGTATTTGAGGAAGATGATGTGTCATAGTGAAAAGACAAGTTGGAGAAGGGAGGAGTATATTCCAAATATGGATGGAGAATGTTCTAGGTGAGTGTGCTTAGAGAGAGGCAGACATACGACAATAATAAGGAGGGCTGGTTGGTTAAGAGGAGGGAGGAAGCAGAAGAGTGTAAAGTATCGTATTGAGTGGGTACAGTTACAGAGAGGGTGGAGGTTATATGAAGAGTATATAGTGAAGGAGGAAAGGATGTTTAGGGGGAAGAAGAGTTTGAGAAAGTATGAAAAAGAAATTTCGAAAATATTCCCATGCGAGAAGGAGAAGAAGTAGCAAAAAGAGAAGAGACTCTGGAGTGCTAAGGAGGAAACGTATGGGAATTTGCTTCTAGCTTTCTAATGTGACATTGGATTTCTAAAAATATATTTCCTTTGCCTGAAGGAGGAAGCTTATTATAACCGTAAAGACCTGTTTCTCGGAATCAACTTATCTAGAATATTGTGAAATGAAGAAAATATGGGAGTACAGGGCTGAAGTTAGTGCACCCTCCTATACAATAATGGAGCACGGAAAACACAAGAACTTATGAGACAGGCATCAGACTGGCGTTATACCATACGAAGACAATGGAATTAATGTTTGTTCCACCTTCATCTGTCTGTCTTCTTCTAAAGTTTCTGGTTCGACTTACCCGGGACTCAGAGCATGAAGTCTGCGACTAGTTCAGAATTGCCTCGCGAAAGTGCACTTATGTGTCTTATATGTCTTGTGCGGCTTTTAAGGAGAAGAAGATACGAAATGGAGAAAGGATCTTGACTTTCAGCGATGTCGATTTGTGTTTTCTTTAGGATGAAAGCCTAAAGCCTCTATTTGTTAAGACAAAAGACCTCTATTTCTACGGAAAGGAAGTGAAATAAATATTGATTTACTGTTTTCCTATTCATTCCTAATAATATTAATAATGATATGATTAATAATTGCCACAAGGTAGCAGGGAGGAAAAGAGGGCTTCGATAGTCACCGTGTTTAGGAGGTAGGAGGAAAATTGGGATGGAGACAGAAGGTGAAACGGTATTGTTAATAGATCTACGTGGAAAAGAGAAGCAAGAAGGGATACGGAAGAGATAGAAGAGATGAGGCAGAAGATTATTACCAAAGCTTCTCTACAAACAATTAGAAGAGATTATAGGTTTGGGAGAGAGTACACGTGAGGGAGTTCGACGGTAAGGTGACGGAAATGGGGAAGTGGATGGGGAGGAACCATGTTGAGGATGTCAAGGAGCAGATAAGGTCGAAAGAAAAAAGAGGTGAGAAGGATAAGAAGGAATAAGGATGAAGGACACATAGTTTTAAAAGAAGGGGTGTATTTAAAACAGAAGTAGAAGGTGGAAGTTAGAGGTCATTTGGTCAGTGGGCAGATACTATCCGACGTAAGTATATAAGACAACCCTATGGGTTAGGAAGGAATGAAAGAAGAGGTGAAGACTTATGGAAGGTAAGCGGGATGATGTGCAGAAGTTAGAAAGCTCAGGAAGTAGGAGATGGTGAAAGAGAGCGGAAAAGAAAAATGGAAGTGTTTACTATGAAAACGCGTGGGGGAGGAGGGGATGGACTGCCATAAGTTAGCACGGAGGAAAATAGGACTTCGATAGTCACCGCGTTTTGGAGGTAGGAGGAGAAATAGGATGGAGATAGAAGGTGGAACGGTGTTGTTAATAGATCTACGTGAAAAAGAGTAGCAAGAAGGAATACGGAAAAGATAGAAGAGATGGGGTGGGAGATTATTACCAAAGCTTCTCTATAAATAATTAGGAGAGATTATAGGGTTAGGGGAGAGTACACGTGAGGGAGTTCGACGGTAAGGTGAAGGAAATGGGAAAGTGGATGGGGAGGAATCATGAAGAAATGAGAGCAAGTAAGGTGTAAAGAGTATCGTGTTTAGGATATCAAGGAGCAGTAAGGTCGAAAGGAAAAAGATGTGAGGAGGATAAGAAGAAATAAGGTATGATGGAAATATAGTTTTTTAAGGAGGGGTGTAAAAAGGAAAAGTAGAAGATGGAAGTTGGAGATCATTTGGTTTGTGGGCCGATACTATCCGACTCTAGTGTATAAGACAACTTTTTAAGGCTTAGGGGGGGAAGAGAGGAGAGGTGAAGACTTATGGGAGGTGAGGGTTTGATGGGCGTGCATTAGAAGCTTAGGAAGCAGAAGATCGAGAAAGAAAAAGGTAGAGAAACATGGAAGTGTTTACGATGGAATCGCGTAGAGGAAGCAGGAGGATTGCAAAAAAGGTAGCAGGGGGGAAAAAGGCTTGTGATAGCTACCGCCTTGAGGAGGTAGGAGTAGAAATGGGAAGGAGATAGAAGGTAGAAGGTTGTGGGTATTAGGTCCAGGTGGAAAAGCGTGGTAAGAAGGGATATAGTGGAGATAGGAAGGGTGGGGTAGAAGGTTGATAAGAATGCGGAAAATGGGAAGAGAGTATAGGATTGAGGAAGAGTGGACACGAGGATTTTCCACAATTCGGTAAAGGAGATGGGAAGGAAGATGCGGGGGAGGGGCTGGATATGAGGATATGAGAGCAGGAGAGGCGTCAAACAGTATAGTGTTGAGGATATTGAAAAGCAAAGGAGATGAAAAGGAAGTGGTCTATAATAGAGGTGAGCATAGAGAGTGGGAAGAAGAATATCTAGGTACGATGAAAGGTGTAAGGTTGGAGAGGAAAGGAACAATAACATAAAATAGAGTGAATATGTTCATGGTAATTTTTTTAAGGTTCTTTCATTTAAAGTCGTGAAAATGGAGAGAAAGGGAGGAAAACAAATATTGATTTATAGTTCTTCTATTTATTATGAATAATAAAGGTTAGAAAGATTCTATGTGAGGAGGTGTAGGAAAGGGAAGAGGGACAATAACAATGCGGAGGGATAGATGTTCAAGAGGACGGAGTTGAGAGAAGAGTGTCGAGTATCGTACCAAGGGGGTAAAGTAGGGGAAGGAATGACTAGGCCTTCCTCTCTGCACTCTTCCTATATTATTATCATACCATAAGGACCAATCTCTTTAGCAATCAGCCCATGTGAAAAACTTCACAAAGCCATCGTTAAAACATAAACACTCAAACTGACTAATAAATCCTCAGAAATGTCCATACTTTGTACCTTAGTCATATCTACTAAGCAAAACTCTTCGCAAGGGCTCATTAGTAATAAGAAGTATAATTTGATTATATAAATGAATTTATGAAATACGGTTACTCTAAAATCACGAGTAATTCTTATTTTCCAAGCTTCCATCCTTTCAAGTTTCTTTCCATTCAAGTTTTATTTATTGAATCTTCTTTCAAAGTAACTGGAAATTGTCAAGATAAGAACTTCTCATTTAATTTGATAAGAGTCTTAATTTGAGGATGAAAGTACTTTAGCTGTCGTACCTCTAATAACGTCCAGGTCTTTTAATTGCAATATTGCTTTTAATCGTCATTTCTCGTTCAAGGGAAATGGAGACTGTGAAAAGACATTATTGGTCGAAGAGCGACAAAAAAAGAGAAAAATAAAAGGAGAAATGTATGCAAAAAGAAGATATAAAGGAAAAGATAGGCACAAGAGAGAAGTTCTCTTGAAAAAGGTAGCCCAAGTTTACTCTGAACTCGAATAAAGATGTCTTTTTCATCAGGAGCTCATAAAAAGGAGGTTACTTCTCACAATGAGGTAGTTTTCAATATTATGAAACGAACGAGTCAATGAGAACCCTTACAAGAATTTAAGAAGCTGAATAAACTGAGAAAAGCCAATTCAAAGCAATTCTGACAGTTTTTTTATTCAAGGAGCTTTAACAATTTGTAGAAGCCTCTAGATATTATGCATTACCATAAGTTTCTTTTCGTCAATGAACTTGTAAAAATGGAGAAGAGAATAAAGGTAAAGGAGAGGTGGACATGGATGAAGGTGAGGATAGGAAAAATAAGGAGGTGAGAAAACCTATGTACGTTAAAAAGAAAGAGATGGAAAAGAGAAGAGGTAGAAAAAAATGAAGAGGTAAACGATGAGAACGCGAAGGAGAAGGGGTGGGTTAATTGCGAAGCTAAAACGGTGTAGCTGATGGGCCTAGGTAGCAAAAGATAGAAAAGAGGAGATAGTAAGGATGGAGGAGATGGAGTAGAAGGTTGATGATAATGCTCTCCTACGGAAAATGAGGAGGGATAGTATATGATGAAGGA
This sequence comes from Neuroterus valhalla, assembly GCA_011762715.2. Classification (NCBI taxonomy): domain Eukaryota; kingdom Metazoa; phylum Arthropoda; class Insecta; order Hymenoptera; family Cynipidae; genus Neuroterus; species Neuroterus valhalla. The sequence continues at coordinate 60,184 of WSXT02215551.1, read as the reverse complement.
GATTAGACGTGAGATTATTCTAAAATAGCGTTGCAGAAAGGTGGTAGTTAAGAGGAAGAAGGAGGAGAAGCAGGTGTCAAACAGAAGCATGTTGGGGATGTTAAGGAACAAAGCAGGTGAAGGGATAGGATGTATAAGAGAGTTAAATATAATAAAAGGGATAAGAAGGAATAAGGTGGGATAGGAGGGTATGGTGGAAAAGAACAGAGAAGAAGTAGCAGGGAGCAAGAGAGGATAGAGATAAAAGGTAGAATAGTAGATGTACTAGTTCAAGGGGGTAAAGGATAGGAAAAAGGAGAGAAAGAATATAGGATGGAGGAGAGTAGACGAGAGAGTGTACTAGGGTAGGGCTAAGGAGACGAAAAGGCAGACGCGAGTAGTTAAGAAGGAATTAGACAAGGAGCAGTTGTCAAGCAGTATCGTTTTTGAGCATATCAATGAACAAAATAAGTAAGAAGGGATAGTTTCATAAAAGGAGTAAGCATAGTAAAAAGAATGAGGAGGAATTGGGCACGATAGAAGGGTATTGTGAAGAGAGATGGGAGGAGCAAAGAACGGATAAGAAGGCTCCTCTACGAGAGCATTCTCTAAGAAAATACAAATAGATTTGTTTTATACCATTTTAAAAAAAAAATTTGGATTCAAACAAGTAGGGATGGAGAAGAGTGGTGGAGAGAAGATGAATGGACATAATTCGGAGGTGAGAAACCCGATGTGCTTATGTTTAAAAGCTTTCAGAAGAAAGAGAAGGAGGAGGGAATGTAAAAAAATGGAGGGAATAATAAAGCCGGTGTCAAACAGTATCGTGTTAAGGAACAAAGAAGATTAAAGGGAGGTTGTACATAATAAGGGTGTGTACAGTAAGGATGGTGAGGAAGAATGAAGCATGAGACAGAAGTATATTGTGGAAGGAAAAGAGAGGAGGAGAAAAAGGCAAAAAGAAATGCACCTCTTTCGTGAATATATCCCATGATATTGTTCAAAGTATCGCCACTAGAACTTGTGAAAATGGACAAGAAGAGGAAGATGAAGATATGAAGAGTGGAGATGAATGGGATATGAGAGATGTGATGAGTTTATGTGTAAAGGCTCAGGAAGAAGAAAGAAAGAGAGGGTAAGAAACATGGGGGAGTCAACGATGGAATCGCAAAGGATGGGGGAAAGGCGACTTGGGGGGAAGTAGAAAAAATCATAAAGGAATGGAAAAAGGAAGTAGTAAGATGAATAGTTCTTGATAGGGAATAATAGCAGGGATGAGAGATGGTAGAAATGAAAAAGATAGTGTAGAAGGTAACAAGCAATGCTTTTTCAACAAAAATAGAGGAGAGAGAGAGAGAGAGAGTAAAGGATGAGGTAGAGTAGACGTGAAGGTTTCCCACAAAAGGGTCAGGGGACTAAAGAGGTGAAGGGGTAGATAGCTAGAAAGGATAAGGAACAGGGAAAGGTGTCAAACGGTATTGTTTCGAAGAAGTAAAGGCCCAAGGTGGAAGGGACGAGATATATGATAGGGGGGAGTAAGGAGTAAAAGGGAGAATCGAGAACGACAGAAGGGTATGGTGGAAAAGGAAGGAAAGAGAATCAAAGGACGTATAAAAAGGCTAGGGAGGAGTCATAAGGAAATAGGAGCAGGTTAAGTGTGAAGGGTATCCTGCTAAGGATGTCAATGAGCAGAGCAGGTTAAGAGAAAGTTGTTCTCTAATAGAGGTGGGATGGATAAAAAGGAATAAAGTATGATGGACGTATAGTTTTATGAAAGGAATAAGGTATGATGGACGTATAGTTTTATGAGGAGGAGTGTATATAAAAAAAGAAGTAGATGATGGAAGTTGGAGGTCATTTGGTTAGTGAGCCGATACTATCTGACGGCAGTGTATGAGACAACTCTCTAAGGGTGAGAAGGAAAGAGAGGAGAGGTTAAGACTGATGGGAGGGGAGGTGGATGATACGCAAAAGTTAGAAAGCTCAGGAAGTAGGAGGTGGAGAAAAAGAGAGGAAAAGATACATGGAAGTGTTCACGATGAAAACACGTAGGGGAAGGAGGGAATGGACTGCCAGAAGGTAGCAGGGAGAAAAATAGGATCCGATAGCCACCACGTTTAGGGGTTAAGAGGAGAAATGGGATGGAGACAGAAGGTAGAACGGTGGTATTAATAGATCTACGTGAAAAAGAGTAGTGAGAAGGGATATGGAAGGGGTGAAAGAGATAGGGTGGAAGATTATTACCACAGCTACTCCAAAAGAAATTGGAAGAACTAATAGGATTGAGGGAGAGTAAACGTGAGGGCGTTCTATGATAAGGTTAAGGGAATACGAATGTGGATGGGGAGGATTCATAAGGAAATGGGAACAGGTTGGGTGTAAACGGTATCGTGTTAAGGGAGTCGAGGAGCAGAGAAGGTTTCAAGAAAGTGGTCCATAATAGAAGGTGAACAGAATAAGAAGGAATAATGTATGATGGACATATAGTTTTATGAGAAGGGGTGTATATAAAATAGGTAATAGAAGATGCAAGTTGAAGATGATTTGATTAGTAAGCCGATACTATCCAACGGTAGTGTACAAGACAACGGTGTAAGGATTAAGGAGAAAAGAGGGGGGAGGTGAAGACTTATGGTAGGTAAGGAAGTTGAGTGCGTGCGTTAGAAAGCTTGAGAAGTAGGAGATGAAGAAAGAGAGGGATAAAGAAACATGGAAGTGTTCACGATGAAAACGCGTAGATAAAGAAGGAGGAGGACCACCAAAAGATAGCAGGGACGAGAATAGGGGTTTAATAGCTACCATGTTGAGGAGGTAGGAGTGGAAATGTGATGGAGATAGACGGAGGAAAAGTGTGGATAATAGGTCCAGGTGAAAAAAGTGTTAAGAAGGGATATGGTAGGGAAATAAGAGATGGGGTAGAAGATTATTAAGAATGCTCCTCCACGGAAAATGGGGAGAGAGTATAAGATTGAGGAAGAGTGGACATGAGGTTGTTATGCTATAGAGGTAAGGAGATAAGGAGGTGGATGCTGGAAGGGGGTAGATATGAGGAAGTGGGAGCGAAAAAGGCATCCTATTGTATGGTGTTGAGGATGTTTCAGAGCGAAGAAGATTGAAAGAAAGCGGACTTTAATAGAGGTGAGTATAGAGAGAAGGATAAAGATTACCAAGGCACGATGAAAGGGTAAGGTCGGAGAGGAAAGGGGCAATAGCATAAAATGCGAGAAAATATGTTCTATGGTAATTTTTTAGGTTATTTTCATTTAAACTCGTGAAAATGGAGATACTCCTTTTTCACAGCACATGTGGCTGAAAAAGACGCTCGAGTTCTGCATTCACGTATGATAAGTGAGATGCAAATAACAACTCATACTCGCACCTGCAGCAGTCACGAAATAATAATTCGTGGGAGTCATGCGATGGTAGATTCTGAACTGCAATGGCGGAAAATGGAGAACGGTTTGGACATGACTCATGTTTAAAATATTTCCCAAGAGATAGTGAGGACTAAAAATTGGTAAACTGAACTGGTTCTCAACCAATCTCAAATTGTTGCACTTCTCAGATTCAGAATCGCGCATTTACTCAATTACCCGCTTGGGTATTGTCCGCTTTCAAGGAGCGGCATTGGCCGAAATTGGCTACCTTCGGGGTTCCAGTGTAGTCGAAAGAATCCTTGGGCTAAATGAAAAGGAACGACTAGTTTGAGCTTTGGAAAAAAACTTTCGTTCCTGATACGGTTAAATAATTCGAAAAAAACTCATTCTTAGCTCGTAGTCATGGTGGTTTTGAGGTTAAGAAATAGAACCTGTTCGTTATTTTACAATTGATGCAGTGATAAGGAGTAAAAAGTTCTGAAGAAAATCGATGTCCTTGGTTGAATAATAATTTTTAAGGTTGGAATTTTATTACTTGGTGGAAAGTTGAGCTCTTGTATTGAAGAATAATTTCTTTTTTGGGTGATGATTATTTATTGCAGCTGATGATTCATCTCTTTGGTTGAAATTTAAACTATTTTGTTCTAAAATACTTTTTTTTTTAGTTGAACGATAGTTGGAAAATGTAACACTTTGGTCCAAGTGTTATCTTATTTGGATAAGGCTACTTGGTTGAAAAATAGGTTTCGTTGAAAAATAGTATTTGATTGGTTGAACATGAATTTTCAAACTACAAATACAAATTCTTTATTTTTGGTTGAAAGTTTATATTTTTCAGTTGAAAATGGAACCCTCTTTTACAAAAATTGATATTTTTTAGAAGAAAACAAAACTATCTAACTATTTCTTTATTTTTTTGGTTGAAAATGATTTTTCGAAACTGAGAAATCAATTATTTTATTTATGGTTAAAAATTTTGTTTCTAGCGAATAATTTATTTTGTTGAAGTTTCAACTTTTTTGGAAGAAAATAATCTTTTCATTGAGAATTTATATTCTATAAAACACTCCATGGTTTTTTTTGTGGTGTCACATTGAAAATAAAGAATTCCTTCCAAGAAGAAATAACATGAAACAGAGGAAACATTTAAGGCAAGGTAACGAGATAGAAGATAGTGCGAATTCTCAGAGTCGGGTACAACAGTCGGTAGAGAATGGTAAAGAGTAAGAAGGAAGCAGAATAGATAAGAAAGATGCGGAAACACGTTAGAGTTGAGGTACAACAGCTGGTATTGTTTGGTGAAGTTTAGGAACGAGCCAGAATACCTCAAAAAATTAAAAGGGAGAGGGGATAGAGTGATAAGATTAGGAATAGGAGAGGTGGCAAAAGATAATGGAATATAGATGCAGAATGATGTTCAAGTGTGTTATGCAAGTGAGAAGGTGATAATAACAGGGGATGGAGGAAAAATTTAGGGCAAGGTAAAGAGGAAAAAGTTGGTCCAACATCTCAGAGCCGAGGTACAACAGTTGGTACACGATGGTAAAGAGTAATAAGGAAGCAGAATAGAGAAGAGAGATAAAGAAAATTGTAAATATTGAGGTACAACAGCTGGTATCAGATGGTGAAGTTTTGGAGCGAGCCAGAATACCTGAAAGAATTAAAAGATAGAAGGAATAGAGTGATGAGGTTAGGAATATGAGAAGAGGCAAAAGCTTATGGAATCGAGGTCTAGAATGATGTTCAACTGTGTAATGAAAGTGAGAAGAGGATAATAACAGGAGATGGAGAAAAAATGTAGGGCAAGGCAAAGAGGAAAAAGTTGGACTGAAATCTCAGAGCTGAGGTACAACAGTTGGTACATGATGGTTAAGAGTAAGAAGAAAGCAGAATAGAGAATAGAAATGAGGGCAAATGTTTAGTCAAGGTACAACAGCTGGTATCGGATGGTGAAGTTCAAGTGCGAGCCAGGATACCTGAAGCAACTAAAAAGAAGAGGGAATAGAGTAATAGAAAAGTATGGAGAAGAAGAGTAGAAGTAACGTGGTAAGTTTGAAATGGGAGGAATAGAGATGGGAAAATGAGTAGAGGGGAGTGGAGACATATAGTTTTATGAGAAGGGGTGTATATGAAAAGGGAAGTAGAAAGTGGAAGTTGGAAGTTACTTGGTTAGTGGGCCGATACCATCCGACGGTCGTGTATGAGACAAGGATATAAGGGTTAGGAGGAAAGAGAGGAGAGGTGAAGAATTATGGGAGGTAAGTCAGATAGGCGAAGGAGTGTAATGTTGAGAAAAAGTGAGAGCAAAGGTGTCGAACAGTATCGTGTTGAGGACATTGAAGAACAGAGAAGGTGTGAGAGAAGATATGAATAAGATAAGAGAGAATGAGGTAAAGTAGAGGGTATTGTGGTGAGAAAAAGAAGAAGAAGCAAAATACGAATAAAAATGTGTTGTGCAAGTGAGAAGTGGATAATAACATGGAAAAGAGGAAAAATTTGAGACAAGGCAAAGAGAAAAAAGATGGTGTGAAATCTCAGAGGCGAGGTACAACAGTTGTTACAGGATCGTGAAGAGTAAGAAGAAAGCAGAATATAGAAGAAAGCTGAAGAAAAATTGTAGAGGTGAGGTACAACAGCTGGTATCGGATGGTGAGGAGTGAAAGGGAGAGGGAATAGAGTGGTGAGATTAGGAATATAGAGAGAAGCCTTAAGATAATAGGTGAAGAAGTAGGCGGGAAGGGTTGAAAAAAGATAATGAAGTTGATTTTGGATGGAGATCGTCAGGGAGAGGAATAGATGGAGGAAGATTTAAGAGAGATTAAAAGCTGGTTGCATCGGGTAGAAAAAAGCCAAGAAGTGTTGCGAGATAGAGCGAGAATGTTCAAATTAGTGATGGTGAAGGAACTAAAGCCCAGAGCAATATCTCAAGCCTTCAGGATGAGGGATCGTAGTTAAGTCGATATGTGAAAAAATATAGTAGGAAAAGATGGTAGGGGAAGATGGTAGGAAAAGATGATAGCAAAATATGGTTGGAAAAGATGGTAGGAAAAGATGGTAGAAGAAGATGATAGGAAAATATGATAGGGAAAGATGGTAGGGAAAGATGGTAGGAAAAGTTGGAAGGAAAAGATTTCAGGAAAAGATGGTAGAAAAATGTGGTAGGAAAAGATTATAGGAAAAGATGATAGGAAAAGATGGAAGGGAAATATGATGAAAAAAGATGGTGGGAAAAGATGGTTGGAAAAGATGGTAGGAAAAGATGGTAGAAAAATATGGGAGGAAATGATGGTAGGAAAAGACGGTAAGAGGGAAAATAAGCAAACAAGTTTAGAATTCGTCTCAATTTATTTACGGTCTTAAACGAACCGTGTAAAATGACAACTAGGGATGAAAATTCATTAAGATTCATAGGAAAGGCAAAGTTTGTCCACTTCTGAAACTCGGTGGATTGGCATGCTTTATTTACGAGAGCTTGACTCAAGAGTTGTGTAGGTTTTGCCGCCCCCGGCCACCAACCCATTTTCATTCGCGTTTTCTTTTCTCCTGCATGTAAGACGAATTCACTTGAGGATTCGTCGGTAGCGGACGTAGAAGACAGATATCCATCGCTCATCCAAGACGTATGAATAAGGTAGGAGTTCGCTTATAGGTTCTGAGGTAAGGGGAGCGAATCTGGTGTTCCAAGTGGAGTGCAGACGGAAAAAAGAGAGCGGACGTGGCCTACGCTTTCATACATAAATAATCGCCCGCAAGACGGCGTGGAGCCGCGGGAGTTTCAGTTTTCTGCCGCAGTATTTTCATGAAAAAATAAAAATAATAAAAACTGACAGCCCGCTGGACACTTTGCGGCTCTGGCAGTGTGACAGCCAACGCGTCGGTCGAGGGCGAAAGAATCTTTATTTCCATCCAAGAGTCTTTTAAAGTCAGCCAGAATATTGTGCTGAATTATTATGGCATTGTGGAGTAGAGGCGCTCGATACACATTTGATTTCTTTTTTCGTTTTTTTTTTTTTTATCACAGAGGGAATTGTGAGTTCTTACCTTGATCTTCACGATGGAAGGAACACATTCAATATTTGGAGGAAGGTTTATTGGCACAGTGAGAACAAATTTTTCCAGTGCAGTTCTTGTTTAGCATGAATTGATCATTATTATTGAATATTAGATCGATAAGAGAACCATAAAAAACGGTGTATAAAAATAGAAGTGGATGGTCGAAAAAAGGAGGAGAAATTTTTAATGTACAATACAAGTACAACAAGTGTAGAGCAATCTAAAAATTTTAGAAAATTATGGAAATAATTCTTCTACAAACTACACCTTTTTTTCTAGGAATTTGAAAACCTTTCAAATGTTAGTGAAGGAGGGAGTCAATGGATATTGTTCTATAAAAAGAAGCATAAAATGTATATAAAAGAGGAAGTGGAAGATGGAAGTCTGCGAAGGTAAAAGAGATGAAAATGTGGATGAGGTAGATTGAAGATCAGAAAATAAAGGTTACAGGATAGGTGGTTGGAAGAAGAGAGAGGTAGAGACGAGTGGAAGGAAGAAGTTGAGAAAGGTGACAAACTTATATTGAGAGACCTAAGAAAAAGGGAGTAAAAGATATAGAGGTAGGAAGGTATGGAAGGTTAAATGGCGAGAACACGGAGTAAGAAGTCAAAAGGTGTAGTGTTGTGAGTGAGGGTAAGTGGTAGCGGGAAGTCTAGAGGGAAAGTTTAGCATTCAATAGTGCATATGTGGATGGAAAAAAGAGAGATAGAGACGAGTGGAGGGAAGAAGTTGAGAAAGGTAATGAACTTATGTTGCGAGACCTTAGAAGAAGGGAGTGGAAGAGATAAGGTAGGGAAGTATGGAGGGTTGAATAATGAGAACACGGAGGAAGAAGTTCGAAGGTGTAGTGTCGCGAGTGAGGGTCAGTGGTAGGGGGAAGTCAAGAGAGAGAGTTCAATGAGGAGGAGTGCATTTGGAAGAGGGCGTGGAAGACAGGAATCAAGGGGTGTAAATGGGACGGAAATGTGGATGAATTGGATTTCAGTAGACAACATAAAGGTAACAAGGAAAGAGAGGGGAATGAGTGTGAAGAATGGAGGAGACGGGCGGTTACGAAGGAGGGGAGGTTCAGAGAAGGTAATAAGCTAATGTCAAGAGGTTTGGAAGAAACGGAAGTTCAGGAGGATGAAGCATATAAATATGAAGGAGTTAACGAAAATAGCACCTTAGCAAAGATCAAGGTATCGGAGTGTTGAGATAAGAGGTTGGTTAAGAAGAGGAGTCATGAGATAAAGTTTCATGGGGAGTGCATATGGAAGAGAGGGTGGAAGATGAAAGTCAAAAGAGGTAAATGGGACGAACATGTCAATAAGATGGATTGCAGACAGAAGCAAAAGTAGTAAGTAAGTAGGGAGATAGAAAAGAGAAAAAGGTGGAGATAAATAGGAAAATCGACCTATGAAAGGAGATGAGTTTATGTTGAGAGGCTAAAAACGAAGGCAGTGGAAAGAGGTCAAGATAGGAAAGTATGGCACGTTGAATAATGAGAACGCAGAGGAAGAAGATGAAAATTGTAGTGTCGTGAGAGAGGGAAAGTGGTAGGGGAGAGTCAAGGAAAAAGTTCATTGAGGAGGAGGGAATATGGAAGAGGGCGTGGAAGATGGAGATAAAGGTGTGTAAATGGGACGGAAATGTCGATAAGGTTCATTTAAGAAGAAAAAATAAGGGCAACAAGTAAGGGGTAGGAGGGAAAAGAGGGAGGGTAGAGAGGGGAGGGGAGGGAGAGTGGAGAAAGGGGGAGACCGGTGGTTACGAATGAGGGTAGGGGTAGGGAAGGTGATGAGCTCATGTCAAGAGGCTTGGAAAAAAGGAAGTATTAGGACGTAGAAGTAGAAAAATATGGAGGAGTTGACGATGATAACACTCAAGCTAAGATCAAGGTATCGCAGTGTTAGGTAAGGAGAGGAGTCATGAGATAGAGTTCCATAAGGAGGAGTGCATATGGAAGAGTGTGGAAGGTAAGAGCCAAGAGGGGTAAATGGGATGAATAGGTTGATAGAGTGGATTGTAGAGAGAAACAAAAGGAGTGAGAAGATGAAAAAAAAGAGTAGGAGGAAAGAAAAGAGGAAGCAGGTTGAGACCAATGGGAGAAAGGAGCTATGAGAGGCGATGAGCTCTTGTTGAGAGGCATAGAAAGGAAGAGATAGGAAGGAGAAGTTTTAGAGATATATGCAGACGGTAATCATGAGAACGCATGAGAAAAGTCAAGAAACGTAGTGTTGTGAGAAGGGTGATTGGAAGAGGAGGGTGAGTGAAAGATGAGAGTCGAGAGAAAGGTTCAGAAGAAAGGGTGAGGAGAACAAATAGGAAAATGAAGTGGAATGTAGAGAAAGAATAAAAGCCAGAGTGGGAAAAGGGAAAAAGAGCCAAGTGGAGACGGATTGGAAAAATAAATTGAGAAAGATGGTAAGCATTTGAGAAGAGGCTTATGAAGAAGGAGATGGACGTAGAAAAATAGAAAGGGATCAGTGGTGAGAATGCGGAGGTAAAAGACAACGGATATAGTGTTGGAACGATGGTGAGTGGAAGAGGAGATTGAAGAGGTAAAGTTTATTGAAAAGGGGTAAAAGGAGTAGTATAAGATGGAGGCGAAGGAGGTACAAATAGACTAAGGGGAGGGTAGGAAAGGTGGACTTTAGAAAAATAGGGTAACAGGATTGTATTAGTGGAGAGGAGAGAAGTAAAGAGGAAGGCGAGGGAGGAGTTATGACGTGTGATGGACTTATATCAAGAGGCATGGGAAGAAGGAGAGAGAGTGGTGCATGTGAAAGGGGATGGGAGAGACGAAAGTTAGGCTAGTAGAGGAAACGAGTCGGTTGATAAAGTGTATTGTAAAAAAGAAATGAGGGTGATCCGTTAGGAAATGGAGGAGAGAAGAGAGGTGGAATGAGAGGAAGAAGTTGAAGAAAGTGATGAACTCATGATAAGAGGCCTAGGGAGGGGAAGAAGATGGACAGGAGATGTGAAGAGAAGAATCAAGGCATGTATTGTTGTGAGGAAGGGTAAGTCGAAGAAGAAAGTCAAGAAATAAGTTCTATGAGACGGGTTGCATATAAAAGGTGAAGTAGAATATGTAGGTCGAGGGGGGTTAGAAGAAGGAATATGACAAAGAGGGGACTTGCAGGAAAAGAGGTGGAAGAGAGAAGGACTATGTATATAGTGTTAGGAAGTGGGTTAAAGGGCAAGAAGGAAAGACAGACATGTGAATAAATGATGAGGGTATCAGGGTATAGAAAGGGTGGGGAAAGGGTCGACAAGAGTGGTGGAGGCGAATAGGAGAAAAGAATGAAGGGAGGTAGTAATCTCATGTTAAGAGGGCTCAGAAGAAGGAGATGAAAGGCAGGAGGAAATGTAGAAAAACATTCGAGGGGTAACGATGAGAACTCGCAGGGAAAGATCAAGAGAGGAGGTGTTGTAAGGAGGGAATCTTTTTTCTCTCATTCTTATTCCCTCTCATCTATGTTTCCAAATTTTCACACTAGTCTCCTTTTTTTACTATTTCAATAAGTACAAACTTTTTTTTATTATAAATTAAGTGTTTGAGGAAGCCAATTAGGGAGCATTAGGAATATACTTTATTTGACAGCATTTCAAATTTCAAAACTTTGTCCAAACAAAGAAAATGAAAATAGAAGAGGAAGAGGGGTTGCTGAGGTTGAGGTTTATGTATCTGCCGGAACTAATTATCCCATAATTCACTCTGTCCTGTAGCAACGTTGCTCTCAGCTTATCCAGAGTCGCTTCCCTTACTTCTCAATCACTCTTTATTTCTCATCTCTTTTTTCAGTTCCTTTCTTTGTTTCTTTCTGATTTTTATCTTCCTCCCTTTCCTCTTATCACTCCTTCTCTATCTCGTTATTTTTCCGAAGCAGGCAAGCGAATCCATTTTTTTTTCTTTTCTGGCGCCTCCTAATGGTGTTAAATTGCGGTACGACTTTCTTGACTGCCGTGAATGATTATTTCAACCGTGGAGAAAAATTTGGAAATAATTCCTCAATTACAAAGAATTGTATTGAAAAGTATCATATAGTGAAGAAACTGTTAATTAGGCTCCTCAAAAAAATAATTTTTCCTGAATAATATGAGAAAGTGGAAACTCAATGGGAAGGAAGTTCGCAAAATTATGGAAACATGAAGAAATTATGAACTCCTTCCTTTCCTCTTTGTTTTCTTACTTTCTTTGTGCATGGAAAGAGTTTCGGAAAATTGGCGACGAAATTTCTCAAGTAAAATTCGTCTCGCCTCTTTTGCCTCGAGCATTGCTTTTCAGCCTTCGGCTTCGCGAACTTTTCCACCTTTTTTCTTGTTTCATGTCTTTTTTTATGTAGTTTTCCAACGCTACCTTAGTTCGGCCAGGGGCGACGTTCTGTGCCTTCCTGTCGCAACCTTAGCCCTTTTATTTTTCTTCACTTTATTTTTTCTTAATATTTTTTTTCTTGATGGTTCTACTTTCCTGTATCGCACAGCGTACACCTTAGCCAGCTCGTGTAATTAGGCCACCTTTTCTTTGTGCTGGTGCCACGACACCTTATTCTTCGTTTCTGCGGCACTGCGACATTCGCCGCCTCTCATAATTGTTAACTTTTAATTTGAAAGACCGCGGTATTTTCGCTCATGTATGAAAATCGCCGGCTTTGTTCCAGAAAGTGAGTTTTTATGAGCGGTTTTGTACGAAGGGATACCCGTCTCTCATTACGTGGTTTTTAATATTTTTTACTTTTAATGTTTGAAAAATTGATATAGTTTTCTATAAAAAATAAACTACGTTACTAATTTTGGGCTATTCTTGTTTCAACGAAATACTTTAATGTGGGACCTTAAAATATGGATTTACAACCAAAAGATTTATGTTGTACCAAAAAAGAAAGATCTCCAACGAAATAGATCTTTTCATAAATACTGCTCAATTTCGGAGACAAGAAGACCACTTATCTACGAAAGACTTGAATTGTCAACGCAAAATATTTTTCTTTAAAGGAAAAGTTTTTTTTTCTAACAAATAGTTGATTTTTCAACAAACAAGTTGAATTTCTACCAAGGAAGCTGTATTTATAACTGAATAGTTCAATTTTAAACAAAAGAATGAATTTTTTTCACCGAAAAGAATAACTTTTAACTGAAAAGACGAATTTTCAACAAAGTGAATTACTTTCATGAATATTGTTCACTTTCGAAGACAAGAATACCACTTTTCAACGAAAGACTTGAATCCTCAACCCAAAAATATTATTTTCTAACGAAAAAATTGATTTTTCTACTAAACATTTCATCTTTTCAACAAATAGTTGATTTTCAACCAACTAGTTGAATTTCTACCAAGGAAGCTGGAATTTTAACTGAATAGTTCAATTTTAAACAAAAGAATGAATTTTTTCACCGAAAAGAATAACTTTCAACTGAAAAGACGAATTTTCAACAAAGTGAATTACTTTCATGAATATTGTTCACTTCCGAAGACAAGAATACCACTTTTCAACAAAAGACTTGAATTCTCAACCCAAAAATATTATTTTCTAACGAAAAAATTAATTTTTCTACCAAACATTTCATCTTTCCAACAAATAGTTGATTTTTAACCAACTACTTGAAATTCCACTAAGAAAGTTGAGTTTTTAACTGAATATCATAATTTTCAATTATCAACAAAGAAATGAATTTTAATACTAAAAAGAATGATTTTCTACCAGAAAAACGAATTAAAAAAATAATAATTTTCATAAATATGGTTTAATTTTCAAATTAAGAAGACCACTTATCTGAGTAAGCCTTCAATTTTTTACGCAAAAAAAATTATTTTCTAATGAAAAAGTTAATTTTTCTACCAAATATTTGTCTCTTAAACTAAAAGTTTGATTTCCAACTAACTAGTTGAATTTCCACGGAGAAAGATGAATTTTTAACTGCATAGTTCAATTTCCACAACAAAAAAAAATGGATTTTTCCACCATAAAGAATAGTTTTCTATTGAAAAGACAAATCTTCAACAAAATTAATTATTTTCATGAATATTGTTTACCATTGAAGACAAAAACACCATTTTTCAACGAAACACTCGAATTTTAAACACAAAAATATTATTTTCTAACGAAAAAGTTAATTTTTCTACCAAATATTTCATCTTTTGAACAACTAGTGGATTTTTTACCAATTAGTTGCATTTTTCCTCAGAAATATGAATTATGATTTGAGTAGTTCAATTTTCAACAAAAAATGAATTTTTCAACAAAAAAAGAAAAAGAATATGTTCTACTCAAAAACGAATTTTTAACAAAATAAATTATTTTAATGAATTTTGTTCAATATTCAAGTCAAGAAGATCACTAATCTACAAAAGACTTGAATTTTAAATTTGAAAGAATTATTTGTCAACGAAAAAGTACATTTTCATACCAAACAGTTCATCTTTTAAACTAATAGTTTAATTTTTAACCAACTAGTTGAATATTTACCAAGGATGATAAATTTTCGACTGAATAGTTCAGTGTTTAAAGAAAAAATGAATTTTCCCATCAAAAAGGATAATGTTCTACCGAAAAAGAATTGAATTTTGAAAAAAAAATGATTTCTAACAAAAAAGTTAATTTTCCTACCAAATAATCCATCTTTCCGAAAAACAGTTGATTTTCTAACCCACTACTTGCATTTGCCCCAAGAAAGATGAATATTTAACAAAATATTTCAAATTAAAAAAAAAAGAATTAATTTTTCCACCAACTAAAAAGAATTATGTTTACCAAAAATTTGAATTTTCAACAAAATACATTATTTGTATGAATATTGGTCACTTTTGATGACAGGAAGACGTCCTAACTACAGAAGACTTGAATTCTCAACTGAAGAATCATTTTCTCAAGAGTGACTAGAATCCTCTTATTTTCTTCTCCACTTAACCTTCTTCTCCTCTTCTTTGCTTAACTTTCTTCTTTTCTTAACTCCCTTCTCCTCTTCTTATCTCCTTCACTAAATCCCCCCCCCCTTAACCCTCTCCTTCTCTTCTTTCCTCTCTTCCTTCTCCTTCTTCTCCACCCTTCTTCCTTTCTTCTACTTTTTCCCCTCTTTTTCTTCTAACTCTCTTCTCTTCTCATTGTCTTATTCTTTTCTTCCCTGCCCTCTTGACCCCTCTTTTCTCTTCCTAACTCTCTTCTCTTCTTCATCTCTTAACTCTCTTCTCTTCTCATTGTCTTCTCCTCTTTCCTTTTTTTCCTTCTCCTCTTCACCCCCTTCTTCTTCTCTTAATTTTCTAATTTCCTTGACTCTCGTCTTCTCTTTCTCCTTCACTTGACTCACTTTTCCTCTTTTCCTCTTTTCCTCCTCTTCTTCTCTTCTCTCCTCATTGTCATCTTCTCTTCTCCTCTCAACTCTCGTCTCTTCTTAACACTCTTCTTCTCTTTCTTCTACTTTTTCTCTTCTTCTTCTCATCTCCTCTTTTTCTCGTAATATGAAGAAGATAAATTTTGTAACCAAAGAGATTAAACTTCAACTCAAATGGTATATCTCTAACTAAACAATTAAATTCAGACACAAGAGTTTAACATTCAACCAGTTCGATTTCTATTTGGAAATATAATTTCCTAACCGAGAAGATTGAGTTTCCACGAAGGAGCGTAGATTATCAACGAAATACATTAATTTGCAATTCGAAAACAAATAAAATTATGAGATTTTTGGTATAAATGGAATACGATTTAGTCCAAGCTTGAACTGTCTAGTCGAAAAATAATCTTCCAAATTGAAAATTGAAATATTTAGTGAAAATTCATGTATTTTGTTGATGCTTCGTCTCTTTCGGTAGAGTAATAATCTTCTTGGTAGAAGAGTCATCTTCTCGATTTGAGATACACTGCCATCAAAAGCAAAAAAACATATGTAATATTTACATAATATTTCATTCAGAATTCAACAACTTTCAAAACTAAATATTTACGATAGGAAACTGATAAATTAAACCCCTAAACTAAATAAAATTGCCTAAGCTTACATTGTCAATTAACAAAATTTCTAATATGCAATGAAAGAAAAAATAGGAAAATTCTCCAATTAATCAATTAAAAAGAAATTGACAACTAAAATTTGAAATGAAATAAAATAGGAGTTGAATTTCTGATAAAATGATTGCTTATCAACTCTAAATGTTCGGTTACGTCACGCCAATACGTATTTCTGGTTACCCAGAGATACCTATGTCTTTTTTCCCTTTATTTCTCCTTTTTTTTCGTTCACGTCGCGTTTCATGATATTGCGATCATTCGAATGCTTCGGTATGGAAAAACGCTCGAAATTATTGCCCTGTCGTCGAAAGAGTCGCGATATATCGATCGCACTTGCGATGAGTACCAAATGGATGTTGGAAACACCAATGAAAATTCTCGTTACAAAAAAAAAATAGAGTATATTTACTGTCGATGAAAGGACGTTTCAGGATCCGGATGTTTTTGTCAACAACGATTATTTGCAATTGAGATTAAATGCAACAAATTATTTCAAATGTTGAAAAATGAATCGAGAACGAATACAATATAAAAAATTAAGGAATATTGATTAAGGATTTTCATTTCAGTCATCTTGATTACCTCATCTAATAAATGAATAGATGGGAATTCTCTGATTGAAAAATTCAATACGATTTTCTATGAAAAAAAGGACCACTTTCCACTCCGCTCTTCTTCTCTTTTCCTCTTCTTCTCTTCTCCGCTTAACCTTCTTCATGTCTTCTCTTAACTTTTGTTGGTTCCTAACTCTTTTCCTCTCGTCTTCTCGTCTCCTCGTCGTTCCTTCCCTCTTAACTTTCTTCTCCTTCTCTTCTTCTCCCAACTTTGTTTTTCTCCTAAATCTCCCGTCCCCTTAACTCTGTAACTCTCTTCTTCTCTTTCTCTCAACTCTTTTCTTCTCATCTTCTCTTAGCTCTCTTCTCTTCTTATTTTCTCCTTCTCTTCTTCTCTTCTCTTCTCCTCTTCTCCTCTTCTCCCTTTTTCCTCTTAACCTTCTTCTTCCCTTCGTCTGCTAAATTTCTTACTCACTTAACTTTCTTCTACTCTTCTTCTCTTTCCTCTTCTTCTGTTATCTTTCTCTCTCAACCCTCAGCTTCTCTTAACTCTTTTCTTCTCTTAGCTTTCTCTCCTCCTTACCCTCTCGTTCTTTTTTTCCTTTTTTCCTTCTCCTCTCCTTTTACTTCCTCTTCTCCTCTTTTTATCCCTCTCCTCTTAACTGTCTTCTTCTCTTGCCTTTCTTCTTTTCTTAACTCTTTTTCCTCTTCTACTCTTCTACTCTTCTCCTCCTTGCCTTCTTCTCCTCTTCTCCCCCAACTTTCTTCTTCTCTTAATCCTCCTTTTCTCTTCTTTTCTTTTTTTTTCTTCTCAGATTTTCCTTCTTTCCCTTCTCCTTCTTCTCCCATTTCTCATCTTTCTCTCTTGTTTTCCTAACTCTCTTCTCTTCTGGCTTCTTCTTCTATTCTACTATTTTTCTCTTCTCCTCCTTAAACCCTTTCTTTCTCCCTCTTTCAACTTTCTTCATTTCTCCTAACTCTATTCTTCTCTTCTTCTCTTCTCATTGTCTTCTCCTCTTAACTTTCTACGTCTCTTCTCCTCTTAACTCTCTCTGCTCTTTACCCTCTTCTTTCCTTTTTTCCTTTTTTTATTCTTCTTCCTGCTCCTTCCTTTTCTCCTTATTTCATCCCTCTCCTCCTAACTGTCTTTTTCTCTCCTTCTCTTAACTTTCTTTACTTCTTCTTCTTCTTCTCATCTTCTCTTCTTTCCTGCTTCTGAAATCTTCCTTCTCCTTCTCCTCCTCCTTCTCCTTTTACTCCTTTTTCTCCTCTTCTTCTCGTCCTTTCCTAACTCTCTTCTCTTCTCATTGTCTTCTTCTCTTCTACTCTTTTTCTCTTCTCCTTTTAACCTTCTTCCTTCCTTCCCCTCTTAACTTCTTTCGTTTCTTAACTCCTTACTTCTCTTCTTCTCTCCTCACTGTCTTCTCCTCTGTTCTTCTTAATCTTCTTCGTCTCTTTTTCTCTTAATTTACTTCTATTCTTAACTCTCGCCTTTTCTCCTTCTCTTCTTCTCTTCTTCCCTTCTTCCCTTCTCCTATTTTTCTCTTCTTCTCTTAACTCTCTCCTCCTCTTGACCCTCTTCTCTACTTCTACTCTCCTTCTCCTAACTCTCTTCTCCTCTCCTCCTCTTCTTCTCTTAAACTTCTTATTTTCTTATTTCTCTTCTTCTCTTCTTCTCTTCTTCTCTTCTTCTCTTCTTCTCTTCTTCTCTTCTTCTCTTCTTCTCTTGACTTTATTCTTCTCTTAACTCCCTTCTTCTCTCCTTCTCCCCATTTCTTAACTCTCTCCTCCTCGTAACCGAGTTTCTTCCTCGAAAATTTGTGGTTCTCAGCCTGATCCAAGTCACCTTAGTTCCATCCATTTGTGTAATTTGGTAATTTGTGATTTTCAATCTAATTCAAGTTATTTCAGCTTCATCCACGATTATCCGTTGTTTCTGAACTAATCCACGTGACTCCAATTTCATTCACGAGAATCCGTACAAACAAGTTACTCTTCTTTAAACCACGATAATCTGTACTTCTTAACACAATTCAAGTTAATCCAGTTTCATTCACGATAATCCGAATTCTCAACCTAATCGAAGTTACTCTAGTTTTATCCTTAATAATCCGACGTTTTTAACCTAATCCGATTACTCCAGTTTTATCCACAGCAATCCGTGAATATAATGCTAGGCCATTTCTTCTGTTTCATCCACAGTAATCTGTGGTTCTCAACCTAATTCAAGTTACTCCACTTTCATCCACGATAATCCGTATTTCTTAACTCAATTCAGGTTACTCCAGTTTCATTCAGGTTAATCCGAGGTCCTCAAGCATATCCGAAGTACTCCGGTTTTACCTACGGTAATCCGTGGTTCTCAACCCAATCCAAGTTAGTCCAGTTCTATCCATAGTAAGTTGTAGTTCTCAACGTAATCCAATTTACTCCATTTTCATTCCTCATATACTCGTGATTCTCAACTTATTATAGGTTACAACATTTTCATCCACCATAATCTGTGGTTCTCAAGCTTATCCAAATTATTCCAGTATCATCCCCCTGATCCGTGGCTCTCAAACTGGACAGGATTTTTTGGAGTTGTTTTCCCCTCGGCGAGCAGTCTGCATTACCATCTGTTAACAATTAGCAACCTCCTAATTAAATTTTTACACTTCCAGTCTCCACTATGAATAATTTCGATCAAAGTCTCTCGTTTCTTGTTCACAGGCGTTTTTTGCATCGCGAGTGTTATCGTTTAGACAGGAGTGGCGCGCTAAAGCGAGCTAAAGTTTAACGAGCGCCGCGTAGTGAAGCAGCCCTGTTCGCGACGTTCGTCTTCATTTCCATGACAGGACTCGTCCGATCGAGACGTACCCTCATTCCAGCGCAGCGCAGGGGTAGACTCGACTGATTAATGGCTGGGCTAATCAAATAAATAATCCTACATCTGTCGACCGAATGCTATCCCTAAAGAGGCAAGTGGGAGACGCAAAAGACGAGAAAGAAAAAGAGGGAAAGAGAGATTGCGGATGTAGATCTCTGCATCATTTTTACTGCTTCTCTTTTAGTCCCTTTTTTTTCTTCTCCAGGGTTGTGAAAGGAACCGGATTTTGGGATTCTAATGATGATAAAATTTTTATTCAAGCAGTAGAGTTTTTGCCAAATGGGATCAATTCCGAACAAAGAATGTTAAAAATGAAAATAAAAGAAACAACAACAAACGTTCGTTTGAAAAATAGTTGCATTTTTGTACTAACCAGTATCGTTGCAGGGCCATCTTTTGAGAAATTAGCACAAGGCCCTCCAGAGCCCCTCATGAGGGTCCCCAAGCATGTAACGAGACCCTTCAGCGCCTCTAAAGAGGGTTCTCACAGCCTCTCACGAGAGCCCTCAGGTCCTCCCACAAGGCCCTCCAGATCCTCTCATGAGAGTCACCTAGCTTGTAACGAGGCCCTTAAGAGTCTCTTAAGAGGGTTCTCACAACCTCCTACGAAGGCCCTCAGGTCTTCCCACAAGACCCTGCAGAGCCTCTTATGAGGGTTCCCACAGCCTCTTACAAGAGCCCTCAGGTCTTCCCACAAGACCCTCCAGAGCCTCTCATGAGGGTCCACAAGCCTGTTTCGAGGCCCTTCAGAGCCTCTTAGGAGGGTTCCCACAACCTCTTACGAGAGTCCTCAGGTCTTCCCACAAGACCATCCAGAGACACTTATGTTGGTCCCCAAGCCTGCTACGAGGCCCTTCAGAATCTCTAACGAGGGTTCTTACAGCCTCTCACGAAACCCCCCAAGTCCTCCCACAAAGCCCTCCAGAGACACTCATGGGGGTCCCCGAGCCTGTTACGAGGCCCTCAAGAGCCTCTAACAAGGGTTCCCACAACATCTTACAAGAGACCTCAGGTCCTCCCACAAGACCCTCCAGAGCCTCTTATGAGAGCCCAAAGCCTGTGGCGAGGCTCTTCAGATCCTCTAACGAGGGTTTTCACAGCCTCTTACAAGAGCCCTCAGGTCCTCCCACAAGACCCTCCAGAGCCTCTAACGAGGATTCCCACAACTTCCTACGAGAGTCCTTACGTCCTCCACAAGACCCTCCAGCGCCTCTCATGAGGGTCCCAAAGCCTGTTACGAGGTCCTTCAGAGCCTCTAACGAGGGTCCCCACAGCCTCTCACGAGAGCCCTTAGGTCCTCTCACAAGGTCCTCCAGAGCCTCTCATGTGGGTACCCAAGCCTGTTACGAGGCTCTTCAGAATCTCTAACGAGGGTTCTTACAGCCTCTCACGAAACCCCCCAAGTCCTCCCACGAAGCCCTCCAGAGACACTCTCCCCGAGCCTGTTACGAGGCCCTCCAGAGCCTCTAACAAGGGTTCCCACAACAACTTACAAGAGCCCTAGGGTCCTCCCACAAGACCCTCCAGAGCCTCTTATGAGAGCCCTGAGCCTGTGGCGAGGCTCTTCAGATCCTCTAACGAGGGTTCCCGCAGCCTCTTACAAGAGCCCTCAGGTCCTCCCACAAGACCCTCCAGAGCCTCTAACGATGGTTCCCACAACTTCCTACGAGAGTCCTTACGTCCTCCTCAAGACCCTACAGCGCCTCTCATGAGGGTCCCAAAGCCTGTTACGAGGCCCTTCCGAGC
This sequence comes from Neuroterus valhalla, assembly GCA_011762715.2. Classification (NCBI taxonomy): domain Eukaryota; kingdom Metazoa; phylum Arthropoda; class Insecta; order Hymenoptera; family Cynipidae; genus Neuroterus; species Neuroterus valhalla. The sequence goes on along the minus strand of WSXT02215551.1, from coordinate 39,618 downwards.
CTTTAACGAGGTTTCCCAAAGCCTCTCACGAGAGCCCTCAGGTCCTCTTACAAGGCCCTTCAGAGCTTCTAACGAGGGTTCTCACAGCCTCTGACGAGAGTCCCCACGTCCTCCCACAAAGCCACTCATGAGGGTCCCCGAGCCTGTTACGAGGCCCTCCAGAGCGTCTAACGAGGGTTCCCAAGCCTATTAAGAGGCCCCTCAGAGCCTTTAACGAGAGTTTCCAGAGCCTCTCACGAGAGCCCTCAGATCTTCCCACAAGACTCTTCAGAGCCTCTTATGAGGGTCCCAAAATCCGTAACGAAGGCCCTCAGAGCCTACCACCAGACACAGGGAGGCAAAATAACGTCCGTCGACAAACTGATACACCCATCCCCCAAGTTGTGGCTGGAATCGGGGATAGACGGCCGGGAACCGCATAGCAATTGCAATCTGATTCGGAACGCATTCGAAGCGACGGCCAAACACGATTGCGTCAACACTCAGGGCCGCATATAGATTCTGAACTTCGCACGCAGAGAGTCGCCAAGTAAACAACCTCAAAAAAGGCGGTACCACTCTGCCTATTGAGCGGTTCCTTACAATGCTGGCCCTCAACTGACGCTCAAGGCGAGAGACAGAAGCACTCGAGCGTGAACAACCCTGGAGCCGGCAACGGATCGAGCGGATATAAATAGGGAGTCGAGTATATTAAGAAGACAATTTGAACGCTTTTTCTCAGATTGGAGTACACCTCGTAGAATTTGCATGAAAACGAAATAGTTCTCTGTGCTTTCGTTGATCTAGGTCTAGGAGAAGCTTCCAATGGACAACTGAGTGAGTAATTATATGGATATTAAGGAAAGCAAAAATACTGGTTAAAGCAAACAAGGACTAAATAGGAGGAAACAAGATGCAAAAATGCAAAATGGTTCTAAAGCAAATAAGAAGTCATTCTGGAAATGCGTTCGAAAAACCAGGAAAGGAAGAAAAAGAAAGAAAACAATCGATATCGACGACATTATATCCGCGGAAAAAGAAACTAAAGAATAGCAAGGCTGATAGTTTAGATGGTATTACCTCTGATATGCTTAAGAGAGGTGGCGGACGTTTGTTTGTGTAGCTGAGTAAATGAATATATATGTGTGCTGTGAACAGTAATGTTCCAAATGATTAGAGAAGGGTAATTTTTACCCTCGTCTAAAAGGAGAAGGGTGATAGAGGCTGAAATAATTAAAGACATATTAGCTTCCTAAGAGTAGAAGGAACACTTTTTGAAAAAATGAAACAATTTTCTAAGATGGCTTCATCATGCAGAGAGAATGAATGAAGAACGATCAACGAATCGATTAAATTTATGTTAGGTGAATGGCAGCACACAGAGAAGTAGACCGAAGAAGAATTATCTTAAGTATGAAAGAGATAAAAAGCGAAAAAGATAATTTTTATCGAGATTTGAACCCTCGTGTCACGATTCGATTACCTTAACTAGCTGGTTGTAATTTATTTTATTCTCCTTTAAGAGATATTTATAAAAAACCTAACGATTCGAGAGAAGAATCTTATTTTTCCCAAAAGGAGTCCTAATTCACACTTGATTCGATACATCTACTAATTATTTACTAAAAGAAAATAGAATTTCTTCTTGAAGAGAATCATTTATCCTCCTAATTGCCACAGGGGAGTCATGCCAGAGTTCTTGAGCATAAGCCTTTCCTTTTCTTATCTTCCTTTTCTTTATTTACCAGAAAGGTGATTTTATTTTTTCCCTTCAGGAGAAGGGCAGGCCAGCCAGAGTGTGGTGAACAGGAAAAAATTGAAGGAATGGGAATGCAAACTGGAGATTCAATTATCCTGTTGATAATGTAACTATTTTATTGAAATGTCATATTTTCGCTCAAAAATACATCTACTTGTCTAAAATTTGGTGTTAAATTCAAAAGATAATGAAAATTAAAAATATTGATTTTATCTTATCTTTGGGTAAGGTTCCAGTGAAGGATTCTCACAGGTCTTAGGGGGCCCTCGTAAGTGGTTCTAGTGTCCCTGATGGGAGGCTTTACCGCCTCTCGTAAGAGTCTCTTGTGGTCCTCGTGGGCGGCCTAAGAGGCCCTGCTGTTTGTTCTTACCTAGTAATCGAGTTACCCTTGTAAGAGAATTTTCATTGCTTGTGAGAGGCTAAAGAGGTTCTCGCAGGAGGCTCTAGTAGCCCTCGTGGGATGATCGGGTGGTGCTTGTTGGTGACTCTAGAGGGCCCGATGGGAGGGCTCTAGAGCATCCTACAGGAGGCTCCAGTAGCCCTCGTGGGAGGATCAGGAGGCCCTCGTTGAAGAAACTAAAGGCCATTGTGAGAGGCTCTAGTAGTCCTCGTGAGATGATCTGGTGATCCTCGTTGGTGACTCTATAGGGCCTGATGGGAGGCTCTAGATCTGCTTACAGGAGGCCCTAGAGTTTTTCGTAAAAACGTATAGAAGTCCTTGTGCGTGGCTACAGAGGCCCTGGTGGAAGGATCAGGAGCCCCTCGTTGAAGAAACGAGAGGCCATCGTGAGAGGCTCTAGTGTCCCTGGTAGGAGGCTCTTGCGCACCTCGTAAGAGGTTCTGGAGACCCATCCTCTCTCCTGCAGATTCAACAGCCCCAAAAACATGTAATGAACATGGTCTGAACCCTGGACTCGGATAAATCAGTTTTTTGAGATTTCTTGAGGTTATGTCAGAACCCTGAAGTGTTGGAGTTTTTCGAGCGTTGGATTCGGATTAGCGACGACAAGATTTGACCTCCAAATCTGAGAAAAGATTTTTTTCTTCTTCTGGCTGTTCCTGATAGTCTTACTTCATTTTCTTCTATCATTCACGTAGATTATTTATTAACAACTTCTGGTTACTTTTCATATTTTCATATTCAGTTATTCTTGTCTCTCTCACTCTCGTGGAACTCATGCGCGCCACTTAGACGTTCATAAATCAATGCTCTATCCGTTTAACGTTTCGTGGTAGGCTTGTGCGGACAAGCACTGACGTTCAAGTGCTCTTGACTCCTCGTACACTCGACTGTACAGCATACATAGAACTTGACACGATCATTGATCAGAGTGATTATTATTTTTCTTTGCCATGAGTGGACTAAAAGTATTGAATCATTTGATTCATTGTGTATTCTGAATCAAATATCACTTACAATTTTTATAATAATGATAATAATAATAATAATAATAATAATGATAGTAATGACGACAGGACTGACACTTTGATGAATAGGATACTATGCGCGTGAGGAAGCTAGATATTCAGTGCGTACCAGAAACAAAGAAAAAGTGATTAAATTTAATGAGGTGGATAGTCTTGAACACTGGTCAGGAGTAAACAATGAATCACATGGTAGCCAAAGAGTCGGTCTTAGTATAAATGAGAGAGAGGTCAGCATTTTAAAAGATACGAATGTGTATCGCCTTGATTACTATGGTTGAGGATAGAAGGCTGTTTATAGTTGCATGAGATGCTCCTGTTGATCATGCGAGTACAGAGGCAAAAGGCACTTTCTTGGACATGAACGGCTGGGTTGGTGTGCAACGCGAAAGTACGGACAGAGTACTTGATTATTTTGGAGACCCATAAACGAACAGTAATGAGGACAAATTGATAGATTTGTGCTTAGAAAAGGGTTTGTTCATTACAAACACTTGGTTTATACATAAACTGATACACCAAAAACCAAAACATGATGAGGCTGATGGTGTGGATGGCATAACCTCTGACATTCTTAAGAGTGCTGGCGGATATTTGTTTGTGTTGTCGTGTGAATTTATAAATATTTGTGCTGTGAATAGCGATGTTCCAAATGATTAGAGAAAGGCGATTATCGTCTCAATCTACAATCTGAAGGGTGATTGACGACTGTAATAATTATAGAGCGATTAACTAACTAAGTAGTGTGCACGAAATATCCTCCAAAATACTTAATAATCATGTCATGAGAAAACAAAGACAAGGATCTAGGAAAGTTAATGCGGATTCACGCCAGGGAAATAATGTGCGGATCAGATACTCAGCATGAGACAGATCACGGAGAGGAGTTTGAGAGTAAACAAAGTTTTCTGTGCTTCTGTTCATTCAAAAAAAGCTTTCCATGAGGTAAGTTGGGGGTAAATTAAGCACGTAGCTATGCGGAAGTTCGTAAATGCCCGACCAGACCTCTAATAACCTTCCCTTCCCAGTGAAATTGCACCTGCGAGAAAAGTGTGAAACTCAGCGCTCTTGCGGTGAGAGCTTCAACTCTACGCCTCCAAAAATCGATTTGCCTCTCATCTGCACTATATTTTGAACAAAAACAATTTAAGTAATTGGTATTTACAAAACTGCGCTACCGAACGTCACTCGATCCGGAAAAGTGAATCAGATCCAAAACGCTGGAAGCTTTAGATGTGTATAAAAAAAGATTAATGATTCGTTCTCTGAAAACGATTACGGACGCGAGTCTTCCTCGCGGTAAGAGCGGTACTTCGTAAAAGTCTTTCGCTGATCCGTCCTCGTCGCTCAGCGTCGAATGCCTTTGCCATTGATCGGCTTCTATCTTTCCTTCTAAGAGAAACTCCCCCCTCCCCTCCACTCCCCTCCCCACCCAGTTTTGCTTCTCCTTTTTTACCGTGAAACTGCAGACGGAACAGCACGCGTCTCCGATGGAAATAAGATTAAGCCGCGACTCGGCTTGCTGAGTAGTGCGTAAATCACCCACGCTCGACAGTTACGAGTTCTCCGATATAAACGATTGTGTTTAGCCTCAGTAAAACATGAGGGAAAGAGAGAGAAAGCCTGACTAAGCAAGGAAAAGTTCGAGGAGGCAGGCTAGTCAACCGAATCTGCTTAATGCGAATGCTTTGTTTTTCGCGGGAAAACTTTTTCAATAAAATTGAGATTAAGTAGACTAAGGTATAAAAAAGTGTTGGAAAAGTTCTTTCGAGAAGCTTTTTTTCTGTGCTAATCTGTTTTTGCTGCCGATATCATTTTCTAGTTGAAGAATTCGTATTTTTTGAGTTTAGGAAATGCACTTGCGAGAGAAGCGCGACACTCAGCCACCTGGCAGTTGGCGTTAAGAACTCTAACATTCAAAATCGGTTTACCTCCCAATTTCTAATAATATTTCCATCACTTACCTGCAAAACTGATTCCCGTTTTTTATTCTGGAAACAACAATAAATAGGGGCCAATAATTAAATGTTTCCAATTATTTCAGAAGAATTTGTATTGCAATAAAGGTTTTCTCTAAGGTTTCTTTTCCAGGTCTATATGCCTGCTTCCAATAAAATTCTTGCTATCAATAGTGACTTAGCTTCCAGTGGGATTATTCTGTTCCAATTAGATATTTACGAATAAATTTTAGGCTCTCGTATTTTCGTCAAACAATAATAATCATTTTTGATAAAAGTATCGAAAAAATGCATTCGAGAAGCTATTTTGATGTGGAAATGTATTTTTGCTTCCAAAAATATTCTTTATGCAGAAGAATTTTTGTTTTCAATAGGGGTTTCTTCTGAGGTTTCTGCTTCAATTTTACTATATATGTCTGCTTCCAAGAGCGTTTATGCTTCTCATAATTATTTTGCTTCCAATAGTGATTTTGCCTACAATTAAACATAAGGTTCTAGTAATGTTCTGGAGCACTTATTGATATTTCTGATATAAGTGACGAAAGGATGCTATTGAGAAATTTTTCCAGGCGAAAATGCGTTTCTGTTTCTGTCAGTATTCTTTGACCTACAAGAATTAGTTTTTTTCAATAGTGGTTTTATCTGAGAATTATGCATTGAGTTTATGCTATTTGCTATTTCACAACAGCATTTTTGTTTTTAATAGTGATTCTATTTCTGATATGTTTCATCTTATACATTTTTCTTGGAACTAGGACTGGGCTATTGACCAAGATTCTTTTTGGCTTCCAATAGCAAATAATTTTAACGGAAAACCTGGAGTTTTTTTATTTTCTTATTAGTATCATGCAGTTCCAATGGTGCTTTATTAGTCATTCGCTATTGATATCTTCTTTTGATTGAAGAAAACTTTTATTCCCCATACAATTTCTGATTGTCATTTACTTCTCCTGATGCGCTTTCTCTTCCAATAGTATTTCTGCTTCTGGAAAGATTTCTGTTCCTAGTATTATTTCGCCTGCAACTAGTGATATTTGCTTCCAACCGCATTTATTATTTTGAATTGTATTCGTTAATCTGATATATTTTTCATCGAACTAGGATTTGACTATTTACCAACATTCTATTTTTCTTCTAATAGCAGATAATTTTCACGGAAATACGAATGTTCACACCCACTTCGCATAAAAAAAAATCATTTTCATTTGCTCCTGCTGACGCGCTTTGTCTTCCAATAGTATTTTTGCGTCTGTAAATATTTCTATTCCTAGTTATATTTCGCCTGCAAATAGTAATGTTTGCTTCCAACAGCATTTTTTCTTTCGAATTATATTTGTTCATCTCATACATTTTTCGTCAAACTAGGATTTGACTATTTACCAGCATTCTATTTTGCTTCCAATAGCACATAGTTTTCACAGGAAGATGAATGCTCACATCCAATCTACTTCCAATGAAATTCATCTTCATTTGCTTTTACTGAGTCACTTCGTCTTCCAATAGTATTTTTGCTTTTGAAGATATTTCTGTTCCTAGTAGCATTTCGCCTGCAAATAGTGATATTTGCTTCCAACAGCATTTTTTCTTTTGGATTATATTTTTTCATTTGATCTAAATTTCTTCAAACTAGGATTGCACTATTTACCAACATTTTATTTTGCTTCCAATAGCGCACGCTTCTCACGGAAATACAAATGTTCAAACCTACTCTACATCCAATAAAATTCATTTTCATTGGCTTCTACTAAGGCGCTTTGTCTTCCAATAGTATTTTTGCTTCTGAAGAGATTTCTGTTCCTAGCAGTATTTCGCCTGCAAATAGTGATATCTGCTCCCAATAATATTTTTTCTTTTGAATTATATTCATTCATCTGATATATTTTCCTTTAAACTAGGATTAGACTATTTATCACTATGCTATTCTGCTTCCAATAGCACATCATTCTTATGGGAAGACAAATGTTCATACCCACTCTACATACAATAAAATTAATTTCCATTTGCTTTTACTGAGGCGCTTTGTCTTCCAATAGTATTTTTGCTTCTGTATACATTTCTGTTCCTAGTAGTATTTCGCCTGTAAATAGTGATATTTGCTTCTCATAGTATTTTTGACCAAAGCTTGACCAGCTTTCAGTTATAATATTCGCTCCCATTAGAATCATTGTTATCAATAGGAAGTCTTTCTCCATGTTTTCCCTGGTTCCAGTAGTTTTTGCATCTAACAGAGTTAAGTTTCATTTTCTTCCACTAAGGCGCTTTAACTAAAATTTTTTCTTCCTGCAGTACTCCTGTTCGCATCACAAACGAGTTAGCGGATGGAGTATTTCAAAGGATTTTCAGAAAGAGGAAGGGGAAGCATTCGGGAAGAAGAGAGAAAGATAAAGAAGAGAGGAGAATAAGATAGGAATGATATCAGTTGTGGGAAAGTGAGCGAGGCAATAGGAAGGTTGGGAAAAAATGAATCAACAAGGAAGGATGGTATAGAGAATAAAGCTCTGAAGTATGGAGAGAGTCCGTGACAAAGTATTGAGAGAGGAGAGCATAAAGAGAGAGGCCCAAAGAATAGAGGACGGGATTAGTGATTCCGCTATTAAAGAAAGGAGAGGGTAAAAATATTAGGTATTGTAAAGATATCAAACTTATGTCGGTGGGTTATAAAATATATGCCGAAGTTTTCAGAAAAAGGTTAGAAAGTTAGGTATAAGAGAAAGGTAGTATTCCACACAACAAGACAGGATTCCACAGAGGAATGAAAAACCCGATAGCATCAAAATTTAACTATCTAGTGTTGTGGTGAGCTATAGAAGGAAGGAGAGTAGATGAGGAGCTGATTGAGAGAATTGAAGAAACATTTGTAGAGACAAGGTTCAGAGTAAGGATGGAGATTGAGAAAGGAGAGGAATTCCGGACAGGGAAAGGACACGGGCAATGTGCTATTGGCAAAGGACGAAAAAAGGTTGAATTTCTCATTGAGAGGGTTTGAAGATTACGTGAGAAGGAAAGATCCAACGATAAATGTGAGATTTTGTACTTCAGGAATAGAAGGAGTAAGGTAGAGCATGAGTAGAAGTTAAGGAAGAAATGGTAGAACTAGCAGAGGAATTCCGCTACCCAGGATTTTGGTTTGAAGTTGAAAAAGCAACGAACTGCAGATGAGAAAAAAGATGGAATGTGAGAATAGAATAATAGGCCAAGTTCAAGGGATAGGAAGGATAAGGTTCAAGGACGATCAGGAAATAAGAATTTGGATGTTCGATGTGCCAGTATGGGCAGTCTTGTGCTATGGAGAAGAGATTCGGGTTGGGAGGAGCGAAAAAGGGTATAAGGTCTTCGCGGAAGGTTCTTGACGTTGGTTATAGGAGTTAGTTGGAGTTGTACATGATGTGTGTGGATAGAAGAATCTAGAAGAGGAAAAATGGTTTTCCTGCAGTCGAAGAGAGCATAGAAGTTTGAAGAGGAGCTGAAAAGAGGAGAAAGGAGCAAAATCTCACAAGCACGCCTAGGGAAAATTAGTTTAGAGGGATTGGATTGGTTAGTTTGGAGGAAAGAGATGAAATACAGAAGGTTCAAAATGGGAGAGAAGGGGCGAATAAGGAAAGTATGTGGTATTCAAGAAGGTATTATTGAATGGCAGAAGATAGAATTAGAGATGATGATAGGACAGAGAAAGACAAGATAAAGGGAATTTATGGAGTTAGGGTACAACAGATGGTATAATATGGTAAAACAGTTCAAGGAACCAGAGTAACTGACGAAGTTAAAAAAGAAGAGTGAGTGGAAAAGAGTGGTAGGAGTGGCAAGACTCAAATAAATCTCCGGTTTTTTTATTTGATTTCCGACATATTAATTACTCTAAAATCCGTGATAATAAATAGCAGTAGTACAATTGCACTTCGCGAGGGAACGACTTAATTTATATATTCGATTCTAATTGACTTTCCATGTAATTGTTGAAGAAATGTAGTACCTTGTCCAATCGAAAAGCAAATGTCTTGTAAATAGTGTTAAATTGTCCTTTCTCTCCATGTCTTCCAATTTCTTCTTTTTTTATTATTTCAAGCCTTGGCAAATTCTCAACATGTCACACGTCTTCGGGTGAGAAGGAGACATTGTGCACACTCGCCTGTAACAAGTCGTTCCTGGTTCCAGAACTGTGTCTTACGATTTAATAATATATGCCGACCATTCCCATAACAACGTTACTTTTCTTTGCCAGACTTTCAAGTCCTCGTCGAAAACACTAAAAGCAGTCGGAAATACATTACGTTTTCATAAACTCCTTAATCCAGAAGGAAATAAAAGAGTTCTCTACTTCGGATGAAGCAAGAATTTGTTTAAAAGTTGTAAGAAATTCGAAGATACCGTGAAAAGTGAAGAAAACTTAGGAAATGAAGAAAACTTGAAAAGTGAAGAAAACTTGAAAAGTGAAGAAAACTTCGAAAATGAAGGAAACTCAAAAAAAATCAAACTTGAAAGAAGTCAAACCTTGATAAATAGCTTCGTCCCTATTTTTTATGACAGATCAAGAAAAGATACTCGCTTCAATTAATCCTTTTTTGTTATATCCAGTAGGAGTCAACATCAGCAATTAATTTAATAGTCAGTTTTAAAAAAATGTAACAGATAGCAGAAAACGAGAATTGAGAAAAGTTTAAATGAACTTTTGTTAGCGGGTGGCATCAGAGAGCACGTTATTTGATATTTTCCTCAATACCAGTTAAAATGACACTTTGGAAAGGTAATTAATCGACTGTCAGGACGAGATTGTTAAAATGAAAATGTTCCGATGCTGGTTACTTTTTTTACCTATAGTATTTTGAATTATTAAGGGCGATATTTCAGCTCGCATTCTAGACATATTATCCCGGGAAATACTCTGAAATGTATTCGACAATGCTGCACTTGCGAGAAAGCCTCATACTCAGCCACCTAGCGGTTGGCGCCAAGAACTCTGTCATTTGAAATCGGTTACCTCTCGATTTTTGATCGTGTTGCCAACACTCTTCTTTGGAATTGATATATAGATTCAATATAGATATATAATGATTCCCCGCGTTTTATTTATAAATTTATTTATTTATGGGTTTCAGAAAGTGTGACGTATCAGGGAATCACTTCTTGCATTTTCGAATCTTTTTGGTTCAACTACTTGGTAAATTCCTTTTTTGGGTAGACGAATGATCTTTTTCAGTTCGAAATTCAACTATTTGGTTGAAAATCGCACTAATTTCCCAAAAACTCATTTTTTGTGACAGATTTATCATTTTAGTTCAAAAAATTTACTGATTTTGTTAAAAATTCACTCTTTCAATTTGAACTATATCTTTTTTTATCAGAAATTCAACGTTTTGGCCTTTTTAGTATGAAATCAATCTTCTTGGTTAGACTTTTGCAGTTAAAAATTATATTATTTGGTTGAAAAATAAATCATTTTGCTGAAAAATCATTTTTGATTGAGGAATTATTTGTCTTTGTTTAAGTTTAGATATTTGTTTGGAAATTTGTCTTTCCTGATTGAACTCAATTATTTATATTAAGAACTGAAATAAGTTGGAGTCATATTTTGCATAAAATTTATCGTTGAAAATTGATCTTCCTTGGTCAAAAATCCATTTTTTTGGTAAAAAGTGAAACTATTTTTATAAGAAATCAATTCTTTCTCAAACGTAAATTTTTTTTCAGCCAATTACAGGAATACTTCATTCTAGATAAAGAACAGATCTTATCTGAGTTGAATTTCAAGTTTCACATTCGGTAGATCTTATCTTTGGTAAGTCTTATCTGCAGCAAGTCTCATATTCGGTAAGTCTCATCTGCGAAATGTATCATCTGCGAAATGTATCATATGTGGCAAGTTTCATCTGTAAAAAGTCTCACATGTTGCAAGTTCCATCTGCGACAAGTCTCACCTGTAGCATGTCTCATAAGTGGCAAAAATTATAGGTGGCAAGTCTCATATATGATAAGTTTTATATGTGGAAAGTCTTATCTGCGGCAAGTCTCATCTGCAGCAAGTCTCATCTGTGGCATGTCTCATCATCGAAAAGTCTCGTATGTGTAAGTCTCACCTGTGACAAGTCACTCTTCCGACAAGTCTTATTTGCGACAAGGAACATCCGCGGATAGTCTTATCTGCGGCAAGTCTCTCCCGAATAGATTGCCAATATCGTGTCAAGCCTCCCAAATCAAATTGTCTCCCTGCAGCATCTCTCCTTCTCCAAAGGTTTGAAAGCGCGGCCCTTTAAAGGAAAACTTCAAATTTTTCTTGGGGGAGAGATGCCGCACTTTTGACACTTTGGAGCGAGAGAGATGCCGCAGGGAGACAATATGGTTCAGGAGTCTTGCCACGAAAGAATATTGCCATACAGAAAATGCAGACTCGTCAAATAATCAGAAATGAGTCTAGTCTCAAAAAATTTCAAGTTAAGGTACAGTTAAGTTAGTAAGTGAGGACAGTTCCTTAGATTTGAAAATCAATTAGGAATGTATCACTCTTGCGCTCGGGCCCCCCCCCCCCCCCCCCCCCCATGTTCAAGAACTCTTGAGTCTTGAGGTCGAACTCTCGGTTTCTAGGAGGTTACGCTAATTAGTGAGCACTGTTGGTTGGGGCAGGACGTAACATCGTTCGTTTTCGCTACTGCAAATAGCAGCTTGGTGAAGGTGTTAAAGACGCGGACATGGCCGAGAATGGAATGAGCGAGGCGAGGGTGAGAGGGAAATGAGAAGACAGATCGTCTGGAACACGATATCTTGTCCTGCCAGTCACTCGATTTACCTAAGGACCCGCAGAAGTTACAACGAGGCACTCGTCTGTACGTGGGAGGCTGAGAAAAGAGAGAAACTCAAACCGATGCGATGGAGAAGAGGAAGCCATCCTCATTTCGTGGAGGTATATTTAGCCAACACTGTCACTGAGCCCCGCCAACATATCCCATTCTGAAAGTCTTTAAGGGTTGGTCTCACACGAAACTAAGTGTCTAAATTAATAAAAGTCTCGCTACATTTACATTTTTTGTCTTTGAAAAAATAGCATTTTAAACAAGCGAAGAAATTGAACATAAAGTTTTTTTCCTGCAGAATATGGGTATCGAAGAACTTTTTGCAGTTGCAATAGTATTTCTGGAGAAAATATAATTCCTGTTTTTGGTAGCAATTCTGCTTTTGATAAGAATGCTTCTTCCAAATGCCATTGTGCTTTCAATAGCAAGGCTAATAATAATAACGATTCTGCTTCAAATAGAAATTCAGCTTACAATAGCTGTTCTGCTTGTAACAGAAATTTTGCTTTCAGGAATCATCCTGCTTCCAATAGCAATTCAGCTGATTTTGATTCCAAAAGCAGTTCTCTTTCTAAAAGAATTTCTCTTTTAAGAATAAAAATAGTTCCTATGGCAATTCTGCTTTGATTAAGAATGCTACTTCCAATAGCGATTGTGCTTTCAATAGCAATGCTACAACTAATAACGATTGTGCTTCAAATAGCAATTCTGCTTACAATAGCTGTTCTTCTTGTAATAGAAATTTTGCTTTCAGGAGCGATCCTGCATCCAATAGTAATTATGTGAATTTTGATTCCAATAGCAGTTCTTTTTATAATAGAATTCCTGCTTTCAACAATAAAAATAGTTCCTATGGCATTTCTGCTTTCAATAAGAATGATACTTCCAATAGTGATTGTGCTTTCAATAGCAATGCTACAACTAATAACGATTCTGATTCAAATAGCAATTCTGCTTACAATAGCGGTTCTGCTTGTAACAGAAATTTTGCTTTCAGGAATCCTCCTGCTCCAATAGCAATTCAGCGGATTTTGATTCTAAAAGCAGTTCTCTTTCTAAAAGAATTTCTGCTTTTAAGAATAAAAATAGTTCCTATGGCAATTCTGCTTTGATTAAGAATGCTACTTCCAATAGCGATTGTGCTTTCAATAGCAATGCTACAACTAATAACGATTGTGCTTCAAATAGCAATTCTGCTTACAATAGCTGTTCTTCTTGTAATAGAAATTTTGCTTTCAGGAGCGATCCTGCATCCAATAGTAATTATGTGAATTTTGATTCCAATAGCAGTTCTTTTTCTAATAGAATTTCTGCTTTTAAGAATAAAAATAGTTCCTATGGCAATTCTGCTTTCAATAAGAATGATACTTCCTAAAGTGATTGTGCTTTCAATAGCAATGCTACAACTAATAACGATTCTGCTTCAAATAGCAATTCTGCTTACAATGGCGGTTCTGCTTGTAATAGAAATTTTGCTTTCAGGAATCATCCTGCTCCAATAGCAATTCAGCTGATTTCGATTCCAATAGCTGTTCTCTTTCTAAAAGAATTTCTGCTTTTAAGAATAAAAATAGTTCCTATGGCAATTCTTCTTTTATTAAGAATGCTACTTCCAATAGCGATTGTGCTTTCAATAGCAATGCTACAACTAATAACGATTCTGCTTCAAATAGCAATTCTGCTTATATTAGCGGTTCTGCTTGTAATAGAAATTTTACTTTCAAGAGTGATCTTGCTTCCAATAGAAATTATGTAGATTTCGATTCCAATAGCAGTTCTTTTTCTAAAAAAATTTCTGCTTTCAACAATAAAAATAGTTCCTAAGACAATTCTGCTTTTACTAAGAATGCTACTTCCAATAGCGATTGTGCTTTCAATAGCAATGCTACAACTAATAACGATTCTGCTTCAAGTAGCAATTCTGCTTATATTAGCGAATCTGCTTTTAATAGAAATTTTTCTTTCAGGAGAGATCCTGATTCCAATAGCAATTCAGCTGATTTCGATTCCAATAGCTGTTCTCTTTCTAAAAGAATTTCTGCTTTTAAGAATAAAAA